>JWJB01010028.1:0-37100 GCA_000812895.1 Rutstroemia sydowiana | reverse complement strand
AAGAAAGTTGATTATAGAGATACTTTTCTCGACTGGCAGCATCTCGTTGAAAGCTTGCCTGGCAGAGCAGTTCAACCAAGAAATGATGCGACTGGTGGTAGTTTTGGTCCGCCTTATATATTACAAACGGTACCCAAAGCTGTGGAGGCGCCTACAAGACCGACGAAGAAGAGAAGAAGAGACGCAGAACCTACACCAAAACCCGAGCCACAAATCATTGAAGTATCATCTTATAAACCCCCAAGTACTGGACCTTATCCTCTGGATGCCCCCAAGGTGAACCAAGTTCGATTTACAGCTGCTCAAGTTGAAGCGATTATATCTGGGACTCAGCCAGGTCTTACAGTTATCGTTGGGCCGCCGGGTACGGGTAAGACGGATGTTGCGACGCAGATTATTAACAATCTGTATCACAATTTCCCCAAGCAACGAACACTTCTTATTGCACATAGTAATCAAGCCCTCAATCAACTTTTCCAGAAAATAGTCGCTCTAGATATCGATGAACGGCATCTTCTACGATTGGGTCATGGGGAGGAGGAGTTAGATACCGAGTCGAACTTTAGCAAGCATGGGCGCGTTGAATCATTTCTCGAAAACCGAGATGGTTATCTCAGAGAAGTCGATCGTTTGGCCGCCAATTTTGGGGCCCCGGGCGCCCATGGAAGTTCTGCAGAGACTGCTGGGTATTTTAACTTGGTTTACATCGAGCCAGCATGGACAAGGTTTCAAGAAGTTACCAAGGCATCAGATTCAACTTCACAATCTATCGTCTCCGCTTTTCCCTTTCACTATTACTTCTCCAATGCTCCACAGCCTCTTTTCCCTAATGATGCCGACAAAGATGCAGTAATTGATATTGCTAATGGATGTTATCATCACATCAGCAAAATTTTCACTGAACTGGAAGATGTTCGACCGTTTGAGATTCTTCGGCGTGATCGTGATAAGGCGAACTATCTTCTTACGAACGAAGCTCGTATTATTGCGATGACTTCTACTCATGCTGCAATGAGGAGACGCGAAATATCCTCTCTCGGCTTTCACTACGACAATGTCGTCATGGAGGAAGCTGCTCAAATCACTGAAATCGAAAACTTCATTCCGATGGCTCTGCAGAATCCTAAGAGCGGCGGAACGCCTCTTCAACGTGTAGTACTTTGTGGCGACCACTTCCAAAACTCCCCCGTAATACAAAATCTTGCCTTCAGACACTACGCCAACCTCGAGCAATCACTCTTTTCCCGTCTTGTTCGTCTTGGAGTTCCCACTATCAATCTCGACCAACAAGGTCGCGCCCGTCCCTCCATCGCCTCCCTCTACTCTTGGCGCTACCAAAATCTACATAATCTTCCCATCGTTACCACCGCCCCCGAATACCTGACCGCAAACGCCGGCTTTAAATACGACTACCAGTTCATTCAAGTGCCGGATTACAAAGGCAAGGGAGAATCAGAACCTACGCCGCATTTTATACAGAATTTAGGAGAGGCTGAATATGCCGTAGCAATATACCAATATATGAGACTTCTTGGTTATCCAAAGGAAAAAATCAGTATCCTTACCACGTACGCGGGGCAAAGAGCTCTGATCCGAGATGTTCTGACACACAGATGTGCGAAAAATACTCTTTTCGGTATGCCAAAAATTGTCACAACGGTTGATAAATATCAGGGCGAGCAGAATGATTGTAAGTATCCTACACTTCTCCTTCCGGTCACATCTAATTCAGATTTCTAGATGTCATTCTATCACTAACACGCACAACCCGCGTCGGTTACCTCCGCGATATCCGCCGCCTCACCGTCGCTCTTTCTCGCGCACGTCTTGGTCTATATGTATTAGGCAGAAGAGAAGTTTTCGAGACGTGTTTTGAATTACGACAAGCTTTTGAAATACTCTTAAGCAGGCCGGACAAATTAATGTTGATAACTGGAGAGTTGTGGCCGACAGACAAGAGAATTGAGGAGAGAGAAGAACAGGTGGAGGGAGCGGCGGAGATGGTGGGTGTGGAACATTTAGGACAATATGTTTTTGAAATGACGACTGCGAAGGTTGAACAGCTGAGAAGGGAAAGGGGTCTGCCTGAAGGTTCGGGGCTACGGATTTTGGAGTCAAGTGGCGTCGTTGGTGAAGAGGTTGAAACTGAAATGCCAGTGGAGGGGTTTGAGATAGAGGTCCTGGATGAAGATGAAGATGGCATGGGTGAAGGTTAATAAGCATGAGTGATGGGCTGAGATGAAAGGAGAATGATTTAATGATCGTATTGTTTCGACTGCATGTAGCAATAACTTAACGTAGCATACCGGGATGGCCTGGCCCGGTCTGGCCTGTCTTAGACAAAAAGAATGATATTATGTCTACGAGGGCATATATTATCAGCTTAGAAGCGTTTTTCCTGGATTGTGCGACGGTGCTTTGAAAATGTTACTCTAGAGGGTGCTTGCGGGCTAGGGAACGACAAAGGAGGCCTCGGTTAACCCTATACCGCGTTTGTACTACTGGGCGCACTTTGATAGCTTAGTATCACCGAGGTAAATCACATTGCTCTCTGCACGGCAATTCCACGATTCTTTGAGTGGTTTTTACCTATCATTATATTGCCTCCTGCGTAGATACAAATGTATGAGGAGAGATGAATCGGTGCACTCTAGAGGATTAGATATGGTCAAAGTATAGAAAGAGCCAGACCAGAGCGGGGACAAAGTTATGCCAGTCATTATCAACTCTATGGAGGAACATCAATATCGATGTAGTGGATAGGTAGTGGTGTACTGGATGTAAATGAGATAAAACGAGCTGAGCTGAGCTGAATAGAGTTGAACAGAGTTGAGTTGAGCTGAGCTGAACAACAGAGGAGCGGGGAAGAAAGCAAGAAATGAATGGATGTAATTTCTATCTCCAAATATCCTACATTTTCGACCTCGCAGTTCACATTCAACTTTTGTATTGCATGAACCCCAGGTATTGATTGATTGAAGCACAATCCTACATTCGAGTTTGCATTCGAGCTCACACCCATTACATCAAAACAGTCTCGAGGTCTTCTTTATTTACATTCGGTATAAGGTAGTTCTCATGTTATACATGCCCATCTTACATTCTGTTCTGCCTCCTGTGCTGTAGTGTATAATTACTGTTCTGTAGCTTCTGTAGGAAGCATGCAAGCTTGTTAATTATAACAAACACAATCGTTGCTTTGCGAGGAAAGTTAGATGCTAGAATTTTCGGTATCATACGCTCGAATCTATTCTAAGCGACGAGAATCAGAGATGATAGTTCAGACACGTAAAATAAACTTCACTTAATAGATTGCTGAGTGGAGTAAAGTCCAGCACTCGTTCATTGCGATGTTGTCTACAGCGGCGTGTAGCTCACAACCAGAAATTTGGGTTCTAACAAACCCTAATACCCACTCCCATGCGACATTAGCAAACCAATTTTATTTTTGTTTATTTCAGTATTCCTATCTAGGCCTATCGAATTAGCTCCAGAGACTAATCATTGGTATGGAATGGGTTCATTAGCATGGATTGGATCTGGTACTGAATCTTCTAGGCTTAAACACTCACTTGCGTTTGAAATAAAGTGAAGCAAAATACATTTCTCGAATTAGTGAGTCCCGTTCTTATACATACAAGATATAATGCATCATAAAATGGTGACTACAATACCAAAACTCGTGTGTGGTTAACATTAAAACGTAAAGGGCGTAATGGCAGACCAAAATCCAAATACTCGGTCCCCATGCAATTAATCAAATTTATCAGGATTTATTGCTCATTTTCCACCCAACAAAGCTAATGTCCAAATAAATCTTCAATAGTTCAATATTTATATTTTATCCAAAGAATCAAACTTGTAATTCTGTTGTTATTCAAATCGGTGTCTGCATTTACGCCTTTGCCATTGAATCATATCACATCACACCGACATCCCGAAGGAGGAAGAGTTTCACTGATTGAAAGATATGATGGGATCGATGATTTCCAGCGGTCCCACAAACCGGTCTGCGCTACTCAACCAACATCACTCCAACCTAATCTATTCTACTAATAAGGGAAATCCGCCAAGCCTCTACTCCACTGATCTATTCACCAACTCGCCACGTCCCCTCGTCCGCCTGGAGATACAATGTACCACACTACAACTCTCATTATCATAGCACATCATATCATAACACACCTCTCAAATAATCAGTCCATCATACCTAGCCCCCAATTAGAGCGGAAGCCACCGAAAGGTTCAAGCAGCAATCCTCTACATAGATACATATTCGGAAGTTTTAAAATTTGGAGCTGTCCGTCGCTGCTAGCTATGTCGCTGAACTGTACTCTTTTATAATATAGTGCCGGCCCATCCATTTCTAATGTACTCGTCAACAAAAGTGCAACGAAAATATCTATTTCGTTCTATCTACATATTGCATACACTAGCAAGTTGCGACTCACCATCTGAGTTCGTGTAGTGTCGTGTCGTAGTCGCATCTCGTAAGTCTCAATCGGGGCTGAAGTATGCAGATTGCATTAGTGCATACAGTAAGTATCGCAGCATATACACAACAAAGCACAGCACAGTATAAGTGTAATCATAAAGCATGAATATCTAGCGGCTACAGACAGATCAAAAGTATGAAGTACCTATTCACTACACATACGCACTGTAACTTTCAGATACGAAATCCGGAGAAGGGGGAAGAATACAAGACAAGACAATTTCATCCGATGGTTCAAGAATTGCCGCCGGAAAGGCGGTTATGACGTTCCGCCGAAAGGCAAATAGAATGAGAAAGAAAAAGAATAAGGTCGGATTCAGAGATTCTGTGCATGTATATGGATGGGAGGAAGCGTGGGAGAGTGGAAGAGCGGGGCGATAGCTACGGTTCGGATCGTCTATGTCACTTATTCATAGTTTGGGTTCGTGTGGGGGAATATGCCGTACTGGACTGTTTATTTGAAGGTAATATCATGTCCGTAATCATAGACGTAATAAGACTGGTGAGCTATAGCTAGCCCCCTGTATTATTTCATGGAGATATAACGACAACTGACAGGGGATATTCATGATCGGTACGCTAGGGCGTCGACAACACATGTATTGGGTAATGTACACGATGAACGATTTCCGTCACCGACGGTTGCAACGTTCTCCCTCCACCTCCGTTCGTCTGTGAGCTTGTCAATAGTGATCTGGGTTATGGTACACCGCTTTGGGCTACCTGTCAACATCGGAATGGGAAAGGAGCGAGTCGGAGAGAATGGCGCCTCGTACTGCATGTGAGGCAATGGAGAATCATGATGGACAACCCCAGAAAGATTCTCGCTACCTACAATTGAATACTTTTTTACAGTACTCGTGTGAGGTGGTATCGGACAAAAGGATAATCCGGGAACAAATAGAAAAGTGCATTTTGGAAGCAACCGTGATTGCTACTAGTGGCTATTCACGATATAAGATTGTAATATTATTGATATAGAGCCAATAGAAACGCTTCAAAGGCGAGAAGATCAACCTACCGCTGGTATCTGTAGGGCAAGGTACCACCGGAACGACGTACAGCCGCGAAGCCAGCTCAGCCGTCGCGCAGAAGATGGGGCTGGAAAATCATTATCTTCCCCAGTAAAAAGCATGCATATGTAGCTGTCTCTTTCGACGGCTTGCTATGTTGCTTAACCAACTTTTCGATGTTGTTGATACCATTCATTCGTGGTGATACACAACACTGTAGTTGAGAGATTCGAGGCGAGACTGAAACTCTCCCGTCTCCAAGGATATGTCGTGCTGCATTTGGTCGTCAAGGTATATACGAGCATATCAATGCACAATTGGTTGGTGATGGCTGCAATAAACTCAGGATCGACCGACCTCAAATGCATTATGCATGTGAGGTTGTGATGAGGCTCTTGTCTCAATTTGGTAAGTTTAGCATGTTCATTGAATACCAGTTGATATGATGCTCGAATTGTATTTCGGCTGAATTGTGCCATTCATACCTTGCCTGGAAAAGGACATTCTCGGTTCGCGTGGTTCATTTTCGGTCGAGAACGAATATATCCGGGGACGATTTTGTTCCATGATCTGTAAAAATAGAAGAAACTCAACTCCGCAATTTGCAATGCCGCATCAAAGCTAACTCAATGTTCGCAACTTCTAAAACCACGATAAATGGAGGACTTTAATGAGTTTTCAGATGGAAGAATCTCTACCAATGACCACATTCTGGATGTGGCTATAACCAGGTACATAAGATCTCTAAAGTTGGAGATATATTGCAATATACTTAACCTTATCATGCATGAATTGCATACACTCTATTACTATATTAATCACCGACAACTGCCGGTACAATATATATGAACAATATCGAGGAAAAAAAGAGGGTGTGGTCGCTGCTAGAGTGTTGGAGTTTGAAATCCCCGCGGGGAACACAGCCACCTTGCTTTAAACTCGGGATTGAATGATACCTTCCCAAAACCAGCTTCGCTGTTATAGATGGGAAAACACGGGATATTTCTCGTGGTCATTCTCGTGGAGAGCTGCAGGTCGAGGTGTGGGAAGATAATGATATGAATGGTCGCCGTTCTTGAAAATGCGGTCTTCCTGCGGGAGAACACCGCATGGTAGCTAGCAGAAAGACATAAATTTGACCATTCAGGCTTCGAATGTCGGGGACACTGAACAGAATCCAGCAAGGTACTTTTTTTTGTGGCGCTCTTGCCGATCGACATAGCAAGGCTAGACAGGGTTTATAATAAGCCCCCCATCACCTTAAGATGAGCACATGCATGGGCATGGATATAGACGTGGTGTGATTGGGGCCTCGGCACCCCTCAATCTCGCGGATAAAATGGCGGATAATGAGGCAAGTTCAAAAGGCAGCTTGAAATGTCTGAAAGTCTCCATGACTTGCTAGCATTTGGGGAATATTTTGTGATAACCAGTTAACCTAGTATCTATCTCTTTTTTTTTCTTTGCGTCCCACGACTTCGAAAGCAAGGTGATTAGTACAACTTGAAAAGCTATCCATGGACCATGGTTGGTTCACAACATCCTCTTGCGGGTGTTCAATTTCTGGGCATTGTTTGAGGATATCAAAAGTGGTGTTGATGACTCGTCATGTGTTTGTGTATGTAAAAATCTAAAGTGTTTCTAAATCCTGATACGTGTGTACTTCGAAGAACCTTTCAAAGTTTGGTTCTTGAGGGGGAAAGGGAGGAAAAAAGTGACAAGGAGTGGGTATTGTATTCGGAGAATATTTTAATCTGAATCATAAGCGCCATCTGATGATCTGATAGAATGCTGCAATCGTATAAAATGAAAGCCTGGCTAAGGTAGTATGATGGTACCGTACCAGTAAATGGTAATGGTTATGTCGGTTACGATTTCCCCCAAAATTATTCAAAGAAGCGGTAAAATCCAGTAGATGGGCCGATGTGGACGGGCAGTGGATTGAGTGGACCTCCGTGGAGAGGTAGATTACGTATCTGTAGCTAAATAAAAACGTTCCTAAAAGTAGTATACTTTGGTACAAGAAACTTTTCTTATAATTATGTGGAGTTACTTTACCAGTACCAGACTTTCTGTATTGTACTTTGCTCCGTAAGACCTTAACATAACAGTATTATTTGACAAAGCTTTCATTGACTCCAGCTTTCCGGTTAACTATTACGATATGTACATCATACAATCAAGTTAACGTTTGATATGGAAACAGGAACAGAAACAGGAACAGGAACAGGAATAGAGACATATCATATCATATAATCATGTAAATAGAATACTCAACGTTTTGTGAACGTTCGTACACACTCTCATACACCGGTGCGTATTCTATTAAAAGGTATTAGAATTGTCTTGAGAGTAAAGGTGAACTGCATACCTAATTAGGTAACTAGGTAGTACAGTACTCCGTAGGTAGGTACTAGTTCAATTTGTTCTAGGTCATTTTAGAGCTTTGGCACATCTTTTATTCTTACAATTCGCACTTCATACATCTCAAGGTACCCACCCGCTTAAGCAGCCTATTTATCTCCTAGGTATACATACTATGATACCATAAAGTATGGTATAGTAAACATCATATGAAAATCAAGTTGGTGATCAGTGATCACTGATTACAAAACTCTTCTATGCACTGTACTATATCCTTCTATTGTTGTCGAGCCAGCCCTCTTCCCCCTATATTGGTAACTAGTGTTGGTGGATTTTTAAAGATGTTTTTACCGAGAACATCAAATTTCACCTATGGAAAATATTTTTTGCTCAAAACACATACCAACACTAGTTAGCGATATTAAGAATACCCAGCTCCATAAACACTTATAAACTTCGATGTGCATTGTGTGCTACACTGTACTTTGTACACCTTTTCGTTCGTATTTTCGTACTCGGGCTATTCGGGTTATTCGGGCTCTCGAAAATGTTGTAGAGTAATGTAGTATATTATAATTCTCTAACTATCGGCAGTTGTTAAGATCAAGAATAATAGAGCGATATCTTCGACCTACCTAAGTAACTCGTATTTATTTACGGAGTATAGTGGACCAAACATACTTATCTGTACACAGCACAAAGTTACCGGTAGCTGGAGATCTAGGTCCACACCATTACCGTACTCCCGTATACTGAATACTCGTGAGTCGTAAGGTTATCTACGGCATCTCCCTTTTTCCCAACTTGTTTCATCCTCTCCCCCTTCTTTCCTCACCCCACTGTAATTATAGGTAATCACTTACCCACCTACCTACAGGTAATCAACCTTACCGCATCCTTTGCCCTCCACCGTCCATCCATCCAATCCACTTCGTCAGTCTCTCACCAACCTGGTCAAAATCATCCGGTCGTACCTGCATCAATTACTCCACCAATACCATCGATCCCTTTGAACAGGAGCCCACCACCAATTTGACATGTGGACTGTCAAATAATATTATAAAGTACTTTGTAATGTCGCAAAAGATTCAAGGAAGCGCCAGTGGTCCATGGACTCCATGGATGGAAATCTTCTTGGGAATTACTAGGTTAAGCTTTGCATACGCGAGCCAGCGGGCAGACAAAAGCTGTCATCTCATCTCTTAATCCTGTTTCCTTACCAATAATATACCTTGCTGTGAATTCCAAAAGAGCCTCCAATTTCATTGTCCTCTTACCGCATTTACGTCGAGTATTTTGTTACATGAAAGGATCATCGATTCATCACTCAAACATACGGTAGATCGATGATTTTGATCCATTTTTTTTTTCCCTTACTAGACAAACGGACTTTGCTCCTGTTTTGTATCGCCGGTGAATGTTTGAAGGCTTGATACTACGAAGTACAAGCGAGGTATTTCCCCTTAGAAATGTTAGCTCCGCTCCTTGCCTCCGCTCTTTACACCGCGCGCCTCCGACGAAATAACAACATGCAAATTTGAATTTTGTAATCCACATCCACTCTCTCTTGGCTTGAGCTGGGTCTGGGTCCTAGTCTTTCGCTACCCCGGTCCCAAGTAAGCGGAAATATGGGCACTGTACACACATTAGGAAAGGCTACATTGTACATTATTATTGGCACAGATGAAAATTTACATCGCCAAAGTCTGGACACAGCATCAACAACCTTGAAGTTCCCACAAGTCACAACATTCGCATTCAAGCAACAACAAGATCCTTCTAGGATCCAGGTTAGAAATTCCGACGAATGGCTACCCACATCGTTCCCCTCCATTCCCTCTAACCAGAATAATCAATATGTTGTTGTACAGCCATGGCGTACAAACTCAAAATCATTAGACGGTGGTTCTAATGCTCAAGAAAGAAGTCCAGAATGCTTGGTCAGCTTACGTACAACATCGCGATGTGTATTTATGTTATTTCTATACGCGTGTTTGTCCACCTGGAAGAAAGCGAAGTCCGACCTTTCCGACAGCCATTGTTTTATAATTCGCATCAGCCTTATGGATGCAATTCATGCCTTCTAAAAGCAGTGATGTTGCCAGTGCCACCTGGTGTAATATGCGGGGCATGCCTCTAAATGTAGAGTCAGTTGAGGATTCGAGACATTATTGTTAGTGAAGAGACGAACATTAAAAAGGGATTGTCTTTACCTATCATAGTTGACACATGGAAAAATGTTATATACTCCAATGAGAGTCTCTTGATAAAAATATCCTTGTGTCAGATCCGTTAGGTATAAAAGACAGCTTACAGGGCATCTCGGTATCCTCCATAAATTTCTTCTGCGGCACTATCCCATTTGAGGAAAACGGTGCCAGCACGATCAGATGATTTCCATCGGGAGAGCGTTAGGAAGAAGAAGAAAGAGAAGAAGAAGGCAGGCGGGCAAATGCGAGATGTGCTATTGCACAGAGACCATGATCCATGTCAATGAATTTTGACTCTCTCACGACACCCACATCTATTCACCATGATGCTGATAGTGGTCAAGCTGATCTGCAGTGCTATTATTCACAACACCGTCCGAAAATCTTTTGGCACGTACCCGATGTATCACTTGTCGGAAACATGCTTAAAGCTTTTAACTTTCCTGTAGCAAATCATGATCGGTCCGTAGGGACGGTACCCGCGAGAAAACGACTTTATCGAGTATAAAATTATGAATGGCATATATAGTTCTAAAACGCACTTGATTGTTTGGCTGCTTATCTTCCAAAGGGTACTGTAATGTACAGTACGTACAGTACAGTACAGTGCACAAAAGCGGGAATTACAAGAAAGACGCACATTGCGCATATCGCATTCGAAATATCCTCGGAACTCGTGGCGAGATTGATGGGACCGCGGTCGCGCGGGATGTAAGCATGCATTGTGCACAGACGAATCGCCTGCTAAACCTTGTCTGTTCTACTTTACAGAGAGCGGAGTTGTAGGGATTGTGTGTATATTTTTCAGGTACAATACGTACCCCAACCAGGTACATTTCCACTTATATTTCGTGATGTTGTAGCCTTGTAGATTTCTATGTAGGGAAACTTATTTAAATGCTAATGTGTATCTAATTAGGTATTGTAGTAGGTATAGGAAGTTGCGAAGGACGGAAAGTCTTTCTCGTCTCAAGTTTTTACCTCGAAGGGTAATGCGGTAACCTCTGAGTCTTGAATTGACTGAGTTGTAAGCATTAATAACAAATCTATCACATATCCATGATAGGAATTTAATCAGATGAGCTCGTTTAGCTAAAATAGGTAGCTAAGTAGCTGTCTAGAGATCTACTGTATCATGTTTTCCGAAACTACCTATATCTACATAAATAGCTTGATCTGTTAATGCAGTTGCCTATAGCGGTTAGACATTGAGAGTTATTTTAATATTATTTTGAGCACTATAATCGTGTGGGAGTACTCCATACTATGATGATGATGATGATGATTACGAAGTATCCTCGAGCAGGCTTCGGTATACTACCGTAGTTTTCTAGAATGGGTAGAATCCTTTTCTTCGGGTCATTACAATGGGATTCAAGGTTAATCCAAGATTTAGCCTTATTTCCTTTTATATATTATAAACTTAAACAGATTGCCGGAAAATTACAACTAGGAAAATGCTTACCGTTGAGGCGCTGCATACCTCTCTGTCTACGTCTAATCTACTCTAGTACCCCGAAAGTAAATTATCCATAAAAATTGTAATATGGCACTTCATAGATTGCATACGGTAGAGATATCGGTAAGATCAAAACATGATGGAAAATTATACCAGGTAAACCATAGTTAGTAGCAGTGGCAGTGATAAATATACTTTTGTGAATAAAGGCTGAAAAGACTAAACGTTGGAGATGTAACAAAATTCTCAGCTTTTCAACGTTTAATCGTCTAATACTAAAGGGCCTTGAAACTGGGTACAATCGCGGTACTATTGTTATTATAATTAGATGTTTTGTTGCTTATATTTCCGAATCTTTTTCTCCTCTTATATTTTACTCATTCTCGCTCAAAACAAAATTTCAAGGTTGTTGCTACAAATCATTCTCATCCTTGATAATTTGAAACTGTATAGTGGGGATTTATTCTTCCCTGATCATGATAGATGGGAAGAAAAAGGCCATTACTGGTAATTTGGTGATGAGTTTGAAAAAAAATCCTTACATCCTGTAGCACACACTGCACGCGTATCACGTATATTTACCTAGTACTAATAACTAGCTAATATGGTACGTACGGTACTAGCTACCCGCATAAACTATTATACCTAGTAAACAAGTAAACTAATAAAATATCTCATAACCTTACCCGCCAAACTTATAAGGAAAAAACAAAAAAATTAGAATTAAGATTAGATTGTCCAAAATTTTCACATATTCTTTTTCTAAAGGACCTTCTAGGCTCAGAGGTTATATTTTAGTCTTGTCTATCATTTTAGTTTTAGAAGGTTCTTCCCTCAGTTAGCTTTTAATATTCTAAACTTCTAGCCCCCATCTTAACTTTTAGCCTTCAATTTGCTACTTAACCTAAAGAACCCCACCGCTGTGCCATATAAGTTTACAACCTATATCCAAGTTCTAAATGTAGTAATACATTAACTAACATAAACCTGGTTCCCTTGGTTCGTCAGATTTATGAAAAAGAATATGGGATGTGGGATATGGAATAATGAGAGAATTAAGAAAAAGAGAAGGAAAAAGATTAATGCATTGTTGTTCTCGAATCATACATAATACATAATACAATAGTATCCTAGTAGTTTTGACCGCAATTAAACCTTTTTAATATGGATTTAAGTTTGTAGCAGATTTGACACTTTTCTGCCATAATAGGAATTTACACGATCTACCTTGAAAATATTTATGGAGTTTTCTCTTAGCATTTTTGTTCGTTCATTTCGTGTCAACCACCTTTAATATTTGTGCCTGTGCCTGAATCTCGTACTTTGCTAAGTCGGTATGGTTTGATTAGGCATGGTGTGGTCATCCATTAAATGAATATATCAATAATTGACTAGGTAGTTCCCTTTTTTTTCTAGAGAATCCTGCGGTGCAAACAGGGTAATCACGTTGTTTAATAACTACCCTCGAAAAAAGTATTAGTTTGGGGCCCCCATTGTTGTCAATAATATAAATATATAAAAAATGTTCATTGGGTGGAGGTAATTTAGTAACAACGGGTGTGTTGACCCATAGAAAATCATGATCCCTCCCTTATGCGATGGGATGTCAATGATCCCCAAACCTCGATCCTCTCAAGCTCTCCTTCTTCTGGATTAGTTCAGATCGATACAACTCACTTCTGCGGGGCCTTGTTGGACCTTTTAACCTTTTCTGAATGGTCCATTCGGATGCTCCATCTGAGGTATCGGATGATTGCGCCGGCACCAGATCCCTACACCCCAGTCGCACACACTCATCTTATCCAACGTCTGTCCTGCACAGTTCTCGATACGGTACTATCCAGAATTCTTGCGGTAGCTTCATTTTCATTTGTCAATCATCTTTATGTCCACCATGGGCACAGGGGTGGTGGAGTTTCTTTTCTTCTTGCACAAAATCTGTATTGGGCCGGTTCCATCTCTTTTTTTTTGGTTAGCTTTTTTTTTAATTATTTATACATATATATTTTCGTTCGCCGGTGGCTGACTATGATATGAGTATGTCCTCGTGCATTAACCTTAACAACTCTTCTAACTCCCTTCTTAAATCCACTTGGGCTTTTGGCAGCTTTTTTTCTTCCCAACTTATCCCAAGCGAGTTCCGGCTCTCCCAAGTAAAACCCTAGACACGACCGTGCATGCCCTGTATTCTATCTGTGGGTATAAACACTGCTCCGCTCTGCGTGTATGCTAGTTAGTCTCTTGCCATCGGTACAAATTACTTCAGCGGCACTCTGCTGCAATTGACAGGGCTTTGCAAGTTGAGTGAAGCAGGGGTAAGACGGCGCTTCTCGGGTCGTCCAAGGCCCATGTTGTTGTGGTGATCATAACTCAGAGAATTATAGAAAGCCTTCAATCTTGGAGTATAGTATATCACCCGACGCCTGTCGATCGAACGTGGAAAGCAAGACAACGACCCCCCTTCAACTTCGACTCCCGCGCTTCCTTAAAACGGACGCAGCACGTCATTAAAACAAGAAGCAATTTATCTTTCATTTGGACGACGCAGGACACTCGCCACATCCGTTCATTGAGCCAAAGGCTATCCCTGAACCAAGTCATTACATTATTTTCTCCACAAGAGTTATTATTGATTAACAACTTCCTTAAATATCTTTAAAAAAACTTCTGGAAGGTATACGCGTTTTTGAGCCTGCCCTGAACTTTCGAAACCCTTCATTTATATCCCGAGACTGCGGAGCAGACATCAATCAACCTTATTTATTTAGTAGATCTTGATCCAAGACCTTTTATATAGATTTATACACCGACCAAGATCTAAAGGAAAGAGCTTTGCACGTCCTTTTCAACATCTCCAACATCATCAAGCTGGACTAAACTTGCATTCCAATTCACCACCTGCCTTCGATAGGTTTTATGTTCTTCTCTGGTCAGTGATCAGCCTATTCTATACAGCGGCCTTTACACTCGTTCATACCACGGCTACTTTTTTTCACTCAATCACCAATATAACATATTCTTCTTCAATCGTGGGCTCTCGACGAACCCCCTAAAGACCTTGGACCTTTCTATCGGTCAAAAGTAAATACCTTCTCAATGCTTGTTACACGGCAATGCGATACTGGACGGAACACTTGGTCTTCTAGTAAGCTTGGGTCCGTTTACCAAAACGTCGCGTCTCCACGCATGTCGAACTTTGAAGCACTGCCACCGCAAGCGGACTGGCGAGAACAGTACAATCCGTATCAAGTATCTGGAGAGAACAATTTGCTTCAACCGAACTTTGAGCACACGACAAGTTCAAACACATCCAACAATGATCAAAACCAACAAACTTCCACTACTAGGCCAGCATTAGAGCATCGACACACTCTAGCCCCAGCCAGGCAAGAACCCGAGCCAAGTGCAACTGTGGAGCGCCCAGAATCCGCGCCAGGAGATTGTGGTCAGCCAACCCCCAATACGATACGCGATGGTTCTTTGGTATCAACAGATTCGACCGCGCTTTCCGTTGGATCGATAATATCGAATCCATTATCATCCGCATCCAGCGCAGCAGTACAACAAGGAAATTTGATAAATGATGACGTTAGCTCTTTATTGGACCCAAAAGAAGAGGATGATGACGACGATGATGACGACGAGATGTTAGATGCGGATGATGCAGCATCTGGTAACCCTCAGACCGCAGCAGAGCGAAGAGCCGAGCGTAGGAAGATGAAGAGATTTCGGTAAGTTCCTTGCAAGACATGTACGGTTCAAAGTTATCCTGCTAACGTAAGTTTAGTCTTACTCACCAGCAAACTCGATTTTTGATGAGCGAATTTGCAAAGCAAGCGCATCCTGATGCTGCTCACCGAGAGCGTCTTTCCAGAGAGATACCGGGATTGAGTCCCAGACAAGTTCAAGTCTGGTTCCAAAATCGGTACGTAAAAATTCTCGACCGTTGGGAAAGAGACAATGGGCTGACCAAAACAGACGTGCGAAGATAAAGAGACTAACAGTGGATGATCGGGAACGAATGATGAAAATGAGAGCTGTGCCAGACGACTTCGACAATGTTCAGGCTTTACATTCTCCTTATGGAGCAGTACATGGCATAGGAACGCCAATGCAGTCGCCTGTCGACTTTGTACCAAATTATGCGGATCATATGATACGACCATTGATGGTGGATACCATGCGACGACAGGAACATGACGACCATATGTCATCACCCGGATTAAGTCCAGCATTTGGACATGTTGGATTCACTCCAGCCAGTTCTATGGGAACGCCTGATGTTCTTTCTCCTGTATCCATGAATTCGGGCGATCGATATTACTCAAGCCATCTCTCAAGCCCGATGACATCTGGCCCACGGAGTTCAAATCCATTTGATCGACAAACTAGCTACTCGAACAATTATTCTCAACCACGACATCATAGTGGTCGATCATTGCAGCCTTTGCAGCTGCGGGAAACAATGTCAAGATCTCGATCAGAGTCACTACAGTCACCATTAAGATCAAGCATGTCTTGGAAAGGGGAAACTTTAGATTATGCTCACTATCCAAATGGCCAAGGAAGCCCTCAGCCTCTTGGTACCCAGTCAACTGGACGACAGCAATCTATGTACCAGCCCGAGCAACCGCAACATTATGAAGCGACCTCTTATCCCAGTACGTTGAACTCTCCCTCAAAACACTCTAGGTGTATATACTAATGCGTAACGCAGGCTCTAGCATCCACCAATCACCACAGAGCATGAGTTACCAATCATCTCATCCGCAGCAAACCTCACCATCATCTATGTCTCGCCTGCGGACATCCTCATCATCAACCTTTCCTCAAAGCCTCGATCTTCGAAGTCAATACCGATCACTCTCGCAACAAAGCCCCCCACATGGCGTTCCCGCCACCAGCCGCGCTAGCACCTTCGCTTCCGCCTATTCCGCCGGGTTTGCCAGCGCACCTCTCACCGCGCCCATGGACTTTTCTCTTCCCCGAACCCCTGGCGAGACCAGCCAGCCTCAATTGAGCGCACCCATGGCACCCCCTCACGACTTTGCATATAACTCGGCACGAACCCCACAGCACGACCGCGATTTCAACTCGTCAAGTCAAGGCAGCATGGAGAATGGAAGCCAAAGTCAGGCACAAGGTCAATCCAACGACGCAAGACCCTCGCACAGAAGCGATAATGGCAGCCCATTTGAGCTTCGCCCCTCCGATTTTGACGCCCAAAACAAACGTAGGAGGAGTTTCACCATGCCTGGGTATGGATCTTCGCACATGTCCACATCTTGAAGAATAAACAAAATATTTTCCTACTTCCGTGACTATTCGGCTGTTTTTTAGAGGAGAAACATCAAAAGTCCTTCCTTCCATTTGTTCTCATATTATCGTCGCTCGAAAGAGCATAGACTTCGGTCTTTCCGCAAGAGCTGGCATCATAGAACCTCATTACGCAGATGATTCCACCCATTAGGCATTGCACGCATCAGCCCGTTCTCCTTCTCCCACCAAACAATCTATACAACCCGCGCCCGAACCATTTCTCTTCACTACCAAGCTCCCCAGCTCACCAACTAAGCTTACTTGATATAAATATACTTCAAATATGATACGTTAGATTACATATTACAACACCGAACCACGTCAGGCCGGCTGGCCACCACGAGAACGGGATTGGAACACCGGGGTCAGCCCCTGGCAAACTTCTTTTCTCTTCTATCCTATCCAACATATCTTCATTCTCAATCTTGCATATACATACATACGCATTACACTTTTTTATTTTCAAGCAAAACCCCCGACTTCTTTCGGCCCTGTCTTATCATATCAAATACCATTCTCCTGTATCTTTTTCTTCTTCTCTTCTTTACTTCTATAGTTTGTTTCTTTCTTCCTTTTCTTCTTTTCGCGCCCTGGTTACGGTGGATACTGGCTTGACAATGGCATTTGATTCTTGGTATATTTTCTGTTGAAAAACTTGGGGACTTGGATTCTTGTATTGTGGATAACTGATCCGGATTTTTTGGGTGGGCTTGTGTATATGCGTGTGCACGCGGCTTTGAGATTTTTTTTTAAAACTTTACTTGACTTTACTCTGCTTTTTCGGACAAGAGCTTGGGGATATTTGGGTTTGGCGGATTTTGCATTGAGCTGGCTCTGGCTCTGGCTTGGGGCTGCTTTGTAGCTGGCTTCTTCTGCTTCTGCCTCCTTTCTTTGGATTTTCGGAGGCGGATGACTAGAAGAGGAGTTTGGGTTTGGTGGGAAGGGGATAAGTCTAAGAAACAGATTAAGTGTGGGGGACTGGATGGTGGATTACTTGTAGATATATTTAGTAAACAATGTGATGGTCTGTGAAATATCCAGTGTCTTAATATGAGATTTCATGTGACTGTTGTAACTGTTGCGGCTATCAGCGAGTCTTTAGTGTAATCGCAAGTGGATGTATGAAGTTGCCCAAAGAGTCTGTCTGTTGATTGCGTGCGAGTCTATAAAAACAGGATACTTGTACATAGGCCCATTTCCGTTTAGTAATCATAAAATCTAGCACATACGTTAGCATCATCCTATAAGATTGCAAGCACATAATAAACTTACCCTTTCCCACTCTTCTTCCCGAGCCATCCCGCGTCGACCATTTTCCTCAGAAGTACACTAGGTCTATATTTGCTATCACCAGTTTCCTCATATAGCACCTTCATAATTGCCAAACATGTGTCGATACCGATAAAATCCGCCAATTGTAATGGCCCCATTGGCACATTCGTTCCATTCTTCATAATTGAGTCGATGTCATCTCTCCCGCCTACACCTGTTTCTAAACATATAATCGCTTCGTTGATATACGGCATCAAGATCCTATTTGCGAGGAACCCGGGAGAGTCGGCAGAAGTAGAGGGGATCTTACCCATACGTTTACAGAAAGCGATGGCCGAATCTACCGTTTCTTTCGATGTCTGAAGGCCAGTAATTATCTCAACACCTTTTTGAATGGGCACTGGATTCATGAAATGGGTGGAGACGACTCGTGAGGATGCAGATGTGTCGGTGGGGTCCTTGGTGGTGGAGGCGGCGATGCGAGTTATGGAAATTGAGGATGTGTTCGTTGCCAGGATGGCATGTGGAGGACAGATTTGCGCAAGAGAGGAAAAGATTGCGAATTTGAGGCTGGGAATTTCGGGAACAGCTTCGATTACAAAGTCAGCTGTGGAGAGGTCGTCCATTTTGGTAGTAGGCTGGAGAAGGGAGCGGATCGATGTAGCTTGATCTTGCGTTATACGTTCTTTAGTTACATCTTTCGCAAGAAGTTTATCTAAAGTGAGATGGGAAGTCAATTGATTGCTTTCGGAGGTGAAATCTTGAAGGAGTGATGAAGGAATTGAATGAATTCATACCAGCAAATGCGAGGCCTTTATCGAGTGATGCTTGGTTGGTATCAACAAGCATAACCGGTACACCCGCTTTCTGTGCTGCTACTAATGCTATTCCCAAACCCTGCCATCAATTAACAAAAATCCTAACACCGAATCTAATAGAAACTTGAAGACCAGCATACCATTTGTCCTGCTCCAATTACACCCAGTTTCTTGACTTCTTGCGCCGACACAACTCGACTAGAACTGAAAGCTCTTGCATGTCCGGTACTTTGTGTAATAACTCTTCTTAACATGGGGATACTCATCTTGAATCAATAATATATTCAAAAGTAATAAATGAGATTTGTTGAAGTTGTTATGTTGAATTAACGTTACTACACTTTCCCCAGGATTTATAATATACCGTAGTCGTAAGTACTTGTACTGTTAAGGTTGACATAAAAGTACAAGTACCCCTCGGTACAAAAACAAACCACCCTCGGCCCATCACATGCCGTTATGTACACCGTAAATAGCCTTTGACAGGGGTACGCGTCGCCAATCGCGATTTTTGGTAAGAGCGTGTAAAGAGGTTTTTCTCAATATCCAAATTAAGCCGATGGTATTTTCAACAACGACAATTGAAATCACCATAAAAAAATGGAGTTTGCGGATGGAAAACGAGATGTAGTAGACCCAGAAGTTCGCGCATATGTTAATAGCCTCGTTACTGCTGTAAGTATCTTCATTCAGAATGTTAACGGAGCAATAAATTAACGCGTTTATAGCTTGGAGGAAGCGGTGCTGATGAAGATGGTCGTTATATACTAGGAGACGATGCTTTGGCCTGTTTGCGGGACATAAAAAAGTGGTTGAAGCTCTACGACGAGAAAGCAAATCGATTAGACGTTGCACGGTGCCTCGCAGAAGCCAATCTCGTCGGGGGAGATCTCTTACAAATCCTGGCAGCATGGCCCGAAAATGCTACAGACAATCGACTGAAGTCCAAGATAGCACTGGCTTGTTTGGAGCTGTTGGTTCCGTTAACCTGGCCGCTCGATAAGACTAAGGAAATGACGGTCAACCACCATCGCCACATTCCGTATCTGGAGGGCGCGCAAGTGGGATACAAGCGGGCGATATTGGGGTTCGACGGCGCGAGGATCCTACATACGGCTGTGAGATGTGCCCTGCCTTCGATGGCAGAGGACATTGGGGACAGAAGTACGAGGGATGAGGGAATCATAAAATTACTGCTTTATTTTGTGAGGAATATTGCAATGATTGCTCCGCCACAGACTGCGTATGAGGGCGACCAAGCCGAGATCTCGAGATCAGCGACGATCGATGCTTTTGATTACCAAGATATCTTCCATCTTTTGCTCACAGTATCTTCGTCAATGGGGGAGGATTTCAACACTCAGGATGTAGTGGTTATGGATGCTATATTTCATTTGGTCAAGGGTGTGGAAGTAGAAAAGTTATTCCTGGATGAGGAGGCTATGGATAATAGTAAGACGGATGAGCTCGTTAGGCTCCGGAAGAAGGAACAAGCGATGCTACGAAGTTACCAAACAAATGCCCCTACTAGACACAATAGATTTGGGACAATGGCTTGGATGCAGCGAGACGACGCTAAGATGACTACAATTTCAGGCCAGGCAGCCCTGAGGGATAGCAGGGGAGGGTTAGTCAAGATGGATAGCACTAAGAAATTTAAGCCACCTCGGCGACCGTTCAAAGGGGAAAATGGCCCATTGGGATTCGACACACCTACGCCTCTGACGGCATCAGCAACCAAACATTTACGAGCTTTTGTCGAGGACTTCTTAGATTCGGGCTTTAATCCACTGTTCGCCCATATTCAGAAAGCTATCGATCGCGAGGCAGAAAGAATTCTCGAGTACCATCCTCGTCAATTTTTCTACCTTGTCTCGTGGTTCCTCGAGGCTGAGCGTGTACGAAGAAAGAACAAAAAATCCCCGAAGAACAAGGTCCCCGAGGAAGTGGATAGTTTTGCTTTGGTTGCGAGTGTTCTCAATCAAGAGATGTTCATCACGTTGAACAGAGCTATGGACGCTGCCTTCGAAAGCAAATCGTGGTCAGACCTCAGCGCGGCCATGAAATGTTTCACACAAATCCTGCTTACTGTTCAGGAGATGGCCGACTCACCACTAGAAGATGATCAGGAAATTGCAGAAAACATACTCGCACGCATCTTTTATGAAGATACAACACATGAGCGAGTAGCTATGATAACACGAACATATAAAGATCAAGGATTTGGGTACTTGGATTCATGCACTGAACTCACACATAATTACATGCGAATCCTCGAACAGTACTCGAAGCAAAACGTCGATATGCAAGTAAGGTCTCGGAGGCGTGCAAGAAAGAAGAAGAAGGCTGCGAAAGAAAATGATGGAGAAGTACAAGGCAACGACGATGATCATAATGGCGATGTTGTCGAAGATGATAACATTGGCGAAGAATCTGATGGCGAGGATGAAGCGAGAGCAGAGCGCATATCATCTGAACGGAAGTTCGACTTCAAGCGTTTTGCGGCCAAGTTTCTCTCGCAGGGCTGCATTGATACTTTTGTTGCTTTTACCAAATATTATCATGATCTTAAACCCACTCAGCTAAAGAGAGCCCACAGGTTCTTCTACCGCGTAGCTTTCAAGCAGGACATGGGTGTTATGCTGTTTAGGGTAGATATCATCCACTTATTATACACGATGATCAAGGGCCCAGGGGGAATGGATCCTCTTTCGCCTTGCTACAAGGAGTGGAACGAGATGGTCAAGCAACTACTAAAGAGATGCACGAGAAAAATTCAAGAGCGACCGGAAATGGTGGTGGAGATGTTGTTCTCGAAGACTAATAGCACGTCTCATTTCCTAGAATTTGGATATGACAAGCAGACGATTTCTAGTAAACCAAAGGTTGCAGCCGAGCTGGAAGTCAAAGGTGGGTTGGAGTGGGAGGAGCAAATCGGGGTTGCTGTGGGTGCTCTACTCGATAGGAACGAGGCCGACCATGTCGGATGGGTGAAGTCATCATTATCTTCGGCAGAAAGCGAGAGGAGGGGTTGGGAGGCAGCGAATCAAGCTTTACAATCCGTGGAGAAAGACCCCCTTACAGGAACCGATGAGACTTCTGCTACGGAAGCTGAATCGCCGAAAGCACCTTCTATTTGTAAGTTCTCCATACTTTCTATCACTTTGGTCACCAAGCATGTTAATATTATGTAGTTGTGAAACCCGACGATGATTCTCGAAAAACCGCTACGTTTAAAAATGGCTACCTCCGCCTCCTAATGAAGCTCGTCGGGCTTACTACAATTGGCGCTTCTGATGACCCCGAAACCTCTTGGATTGTCCCATCTGGCAAATCTGCAGACCAACTAAAGGAAGTAATTGACCTAATCAAGAAATTCGAATTTGAGCCGCCGTCTTTTGACGATGGCAAAGAAGCCGCTGATCATATCAGAAGAGTATCTGCCGGTCAAGCCAGAAAACGTGCTGCATTCGACGACGAGTCAGATAATGGCATAGATGATGATTCAGAAGAGGAACTTCTCTTCGAGCCAGGTGGGCCTACAGCAATGAAAAAATCGGATGCGTTGAAGGCGTTGAAGAAGAACAGAAGACGAAGAAGGAGATCGGGTACAGAGGATGGGGAGGCGAGGAAATTATCAGATGAGGTACTAGAGGCTAGAGCCGCGGCTAGAAGGGCAAGAGAATTGGAGAAGAACCGAAAGATTAAGAGTGAATTATACGTGAAAGACAGCGACGACGACGAAGAAGCAGATAAAATTTTCTTCGAGGCAGAAGAGAGACTCAGGGAGCATACCAATGCGCAAAGCAAGGCGGCAACCTTGAAAGAGCTGTTACGCGGGGCGAAGAAAATGCAAACGGACGGCAGCGCGATAATTGGGGTAGATAATGATAGCGATGACGATGACGATGATGATGTCGCTATTGTGCGTAGCAAGAAGAGAGGTAGTAGTGTTATTGATTTAGACAGTGATGAAGAAATGGCGGGCACCAAGAACGCATCAGAAGAAGATGAAGAGATAGGGGCCCATGATGAGGATACGCCGATGTCGAGTCCACATCGTTCATCACAGCAGAAACAGAAGCCGAAAGCGAAGAGGCGGAAAATCGTGAGTGATGATGAAGATGAGGTTGAGCCATTGGTTACGAAGAAGTCGAAGATGGAACATTCGAACAAGGGCGTGGCGGAGATGGAAATGGATGAGGATGAAGACGAGGAAAATGTAGCCCCGGTGGTTCAGAGGAGGCAGAGGGTCAGATCAGGATTCATTATGGATAGTAGTGATGAGGAATGATTGTTAGGGCGGACTAGGATAGGATATGTTGGCTTGGGAAGCTTGGGATTTGAGGAGATCAAAGATGTTTTATTGGATACCATGGCGTTGAGTCTACTGTATATAGGTGTACATGGGATTAAATATATTATGACACTAGCGTGAGACTGAGGGGACTTTCAAGGTCAACTGTGTAGAATAGAGATATGATGATTTAATGGACAAGTCAATCCCATATGTCAAATGTATCTAATCTTTAAACGTTTTATCAAATAGCTTTATAATAGTCTTGCACCAAAAGTGTCCTCGGTATTGTTCACTCAAAATATGTCGTACCTAATTTAAATGGGCTGGGATTCGGCTAGACTACCTGCCGGCCGAGCTTCATCATAAATTGTACTAGGTACCTAGTACCCTGGTGAGGACAGGATGGGACAGGATGGGACAGCATGGGATAGGATGTATATATTGGGCTATTTAGGTGAGGTTAAGGCTAAAAAATAAGGTTCGGGCCTCGTCGTCTACCGCCTCTTCTACCAGTACCGAAGATTGTGATTTGTAGTTCAGCTCAATCGATCAAATTAAAGTGTTATACATCTGACTTCTCCAGTTAAAGTGATTCCCAATTAAATAAAGTCTACCGTAGCATCTTACAATTTGCTTCTAACCAAGGGAATTCATGGTGCTCCGATTGTACCGGTTTGCAAACAAGTCGTCAAAGTTTATCTTTACCTATCGAATTTGACCCCGCTCAACAATTCACCAAACTACACCATACATATAAGATACACCCAACACGAAACATACAACTCTAAAAGTACATCCAATTTACTCCCCGATACTAAACTCTGTTAAAGACAGACACAATGAGTTCTGAACCCCGCAACTCCTGTCCCGTTTGCCAAACGACTGAAGACCTTCGTCTCTGTCAAGGATGCGGTGTACAAGTTTACTGCGGACGAGAACATCAATTATCCGATCGACCCAAGCACAAAACCGCCTGCAATGCCGTCAAAAAAGCACGAGCAGAGCTGCAAACAGTCGAAGCCGAATTGAGGGCCCAACCGGGAGATTCCATGACCTATGCTGGCGCCACGATTTTCGAAGAACAGCGAGGACATTTTTGGGGAATCTTAGAAACGAGACCATATATGCGAGCTCGATACGCGGTCAAGGTTGCTTTGTTGAAAGTTAATAATCGGAATGCGGTTGAAGAGGCGCTGAGTCATTTGGAGGAAATGTTACAGTTGTGTCATGGAGATAATATGGGGGTTAGAGAACATGTACCTTTCTTGATGATTCGATTGGGAAAGGATCAGGAATGCTACGATTTTGTCAAATGGTATGCTACGACGGGTCAAAGCTCTACTTATAACTGGGGTAGTGAGCCCGAGACGTTTTTGCATCTTAAGGGAGAAGATGCATTTGAGGATCCCAAGATATTCTGTTCTAAATGGGGAGATGTTAGTCAGGGTGCAGCGGTGCTTCTACTCAAGATGCGAATACTTCAGCAGCTTCAAAGTGTGCAGAACGTTGAGCTTCTGACGGGGAAATTACCTACTGAGCTTCAGGATGATATTCGACTCAAGTCTGTCACTTCCATTGTCCTCAACAACGCCAAAGTCATGAAGACGCAAGATCAATCTGAGAATATCGCCACGTTGAAAAAACATATCAAGACCATGTACACGACTGTCTGCACACGAAACAAGCATCTCGTTCCTGCCTTGTTGAATCCCGGAAATCTTTTGGCCGCCGAACCGCAAATCTATAGTCCTGGTGATCCTCAGGAAATGAAATTGGTGTTACAGTATTCGTATGATGCGTACAAGGAAACACCGGGCGCTTTGAAGATGCTACAGGATTTGGTCTCGAAGGGCAAGGTTTCTGAGACTTGATTTTGAGCATTGCCTGTTTTTCTTTTGGTGGGCGGATCAAAATTGCTTACGATTCATTTCATTATTGGTAGCGGATTCATTGCCGGTGTTCATGGATGGGATAGTTCGGGATGAGCAATGAGGATATTACGATAATTTACTGGGCGGGAATCATCGTCGGTGGTACGACAATGTGTAACTCACATTAGACACATACCTACCTACATATACTCAAATAATCATCGAACATAAATAAATCAAAAATTTAACAGCCACTTTAGAATCTCTTTACTAACATTCAAGGAGGCATTTTGTGATTAAAACCCCACTCACCGCTCTGCTAGCAAAGGTATATACGTATATGTATATCCAAATTCCTTCTGATATCTGTACAGTAAATCTAGATGCTACCTTGTCACTGTGTAGGGGGGTTCCAACTAAAATAGGAGGGGAGAAGGAATTAGATCTGGAGATTAGATCGCATTTCCATGAAGGTAGGCGGGAGAGGTGTAAGAGAGGAGGGGAAGTGACTGTGACTGAATGCAGTAAAATACCCTCTCACAAATGTTAGATCTTCAGAAGAATAACCTAAACTTACAGATTGACGGCTGGCACGAATTCTTCTTAAAAAAAGGTTATTTTCTCAACATTGAAAGCTCATTCCATTTCCATCGTCCCACACGAGCGCTTTACCTCGCATAATCTGCAAAGATCCAGTCCACAAAGACTTATCAACATGATCGAATAACGGCTTAGTAACCTCTGAAATATGTACATGACTTTCGATACAGAAACAAGTGCAGGTATATAGATACCCATCATCCTTCCATATTCCGCATTATAACTCCCTCTTTAAGAAACTTGAGTCTCTCCTTTCCTTCCAACTCCAAAACTCCATATATCCTCGATCCCCTGAATAGACAATCTTACACCAATAGTAGAATCTCGCTTGAACTCCTCGTGATAAATCGCCTCAAGTGGCGCCTCGAGCGATTTTTTAAATATTTTGTTGTGATTTTTGATGTTGCATGATTAGATGGCTTGGGATAAAGGCGTACTGTTTGACTGTGTTGGCAATAGAAGAATCGGTCCATAGAGGCAGGCCGCTGACTAAAGCACCAAAATAAAGCAATTTAAAATGCCTTTTGGAGATCTCTAGCTTCCTGAAGGAATAGATATCAACTTCGCCAGACAGCCAAAGCAGGTCAATCCGTAGCCGAATAAGCAAGAGGTATCAATGTGGTGTGGTGACTGAGTGCAGGATCTGGTACTGAGACAGATCATACATCGCAAAATTTTCTAGCCGAATTGATGAAATAAATCATACACACGTAACGAAGCGGTCAGGATTGCATAAATACAGTTTGCTTATCGTAATTCTCGTGCGGTTTAAGGAGGTTTCTGGAGAGTGGCAAGACTAGAGGTGATCACTGTCTGCCGCACTTCGTACGCTTCCACTACGAGCACTGAGAGGACTTGCAATCAAGTCTCTGTCTCGTTCAATGGCCTCTTCCTTCAAACGTTGTTTTTCCTCGATTGCTGGCTTTCGCTTTTCTCTCAAGATTTCTCGATGTCTTCGTTGGCGCTCTCTAGCCATGGCCTTTCGTCTCTCCTCCTTTGCGTCCTCCAACAACTCTCGCTCCGCTAGTTTCTGTCGCTCTTGTTCTTCCTTCTTACGTTGTCGGTGCCGGCGCTGACGTTCTCTATCCATATAGCGCCTTCTCTCTTCCTTGAGCTCCGGTGTTGTGCCATCAGGTGGCTCATCAAGGTTTCGCTGAAATTTATGAGTACAGGGTCCGAATGGAAATTAAATTTTGACAATTGAGTGAAGTACATACCGGTCTTCCTACTCCCCGCGGGGTAGGTTTGTTCTGGCTGCTAGCTGACATACTTAAATTACTGGCAGCAGGGGTTTTTGGACCGACCAAAGAATTTGGTATAGCAATCTTGCTGGCATTGGCATTATTTGGGGTAGAAAACATATGGCTAGCATGACCAGTCAATGGGCGCGACGCAGTCATACTGCTCGGACCAAGGCGACTAGGTGTGGAATTGGTCACAATTTCACGTTTCACTGGTCTTTCTACTGCCTCCACAGCTTTTCTTCCTTTGGTATTGCGGCTACTGGAGACTGCCTGGGTAGGCTTTTTGGTCGATGGCAAATCCACTACATCCGCGACCTTCTTCACTGCATTTCTGGTGCTTAAAGTCTTTGGAGCAGCATTGATAGGGGGCTCATAGCTTGAAGCAGAATCCGAACCATCCACAATTATCCCTTTCTTATCGGCATCCTCACTGCTTGATACGGCTTCAGCAAAAGGCTGATTGCTTGCCAACGCAAGTGATGAATTGGACCTTTTAATTGCTATCCTCCTTCGTTTGTTGGCATTACTACTACTCAAAGGTAGCTCGACTGTGATAGTAGCTGCAGAGTGGGTTTCGACAGAAGGACGTTCCGTAGAGGGATTTTCAATTAAATCGTCAATAGAATCATCCTGCTCCGTCTCCAGCTTTATCACTGTAACTCTTCTTCGCTTATTGGTGATAGTACTGATTGATGATTTAGTTACAGAGGGTTCGGACTGTGTTGATAAAGGTAAAGATGGCTCGACTGATTCGAGTTCGGAATCCTCATCTTCGCGCGGGCGTTTGCGCGGCTGCAGCTTTCCAATCTGTTTAGAGAGGAAACTCCACATGCTCGCTGTCGCACAGAATGATGGTGTGTTGTGGTGAGAAAAAGGACCAAAAAAATTGTAGTTGAATTAAGTTTAAACGGATTGATGTCGCGATGTTACTTTAATATTGCAGTCGCGCTGTTGATAATCTCGATCGCTAAATATGGCAAGTGTAAGTGGAAGTGGTAGGGGTAGAAGTGCTGATATTTAAGCTAACTAAATAAAGTATAGATACGGTAGGGGTAGGGGTAGGAGCAAGGTACTGTACACGCGGGGTAGAAACCTCATCGTCTCTTTCAAATAGTCACACTACTTGTAATATGGATCTTGACATATGTAGAGAGATTGGCAGTATAAAAATAAGTATCGTATTCATTTTATTCAATATAAGATTGGATATTTCTTAAATTTCCTTATAAATAATCAATTACACTACGATATTGGATATTATCTACTAGTAGGTATATCAGCATAGAATATATAGAACTAGGACTCGAATCTATTTCAGTAATCTAATCCCACCTTACCTAGTAGGTACAGTAGCATAGTAGTTATACGGACTCGTAAATTATTCTCAACTCTCGTCCCCTTATTTCAGTTTTGATAATAGTTACTGGTATACAATGAAGAGTCATGTTACTGTCACCTAGCACATCTGAAAACAAAGTGCATTGTAAAAACGCTAGTTGTACAAGTAAGGAATGATAATCGTTCATAAGACTAAGAGACTGAATGTATATAACTAAAGAAGATACAAGAAGATATAGAAGATTAAGTGTATTAGGTAGAGATCCAACTCTAGGTGAAGACATTCATTATATTATACTAAAATAAGATGCGGTAGGATACTTATTATTACTACCTAGGTAAGTAGATAAGATTATATATAAAGAATATAATTAAAGAAAATTTTGAATCAATGACGATTATAAAGTTGTGTACTTTTAGATGCTGTATATATTAACTACTTGGGGTTTGCGAAGCGAGTAGCATGAGAATGGCATCAATATTCAAGTACCTATATACCTACCTACCTATGAAGTAAACTAGGTACCTTAAGATTAATAGAATGAGAAAGAATATTCTCTTTACTTCAAACATTTATATAATATAGGTAATCTACTTCTAGGAAGGTACCACATAATTACACTTATTTATTAGTATACCAGGTGTACCGAGCAAGTATACCGAGTAGTACTAGGTACTATACTATAGGTACTAGATACCCTCCGCAGCTCCGATCCGTACCTTTGATTTGAAGGGGGTAAGGGATTTATGTACTTTTTACGTAGTTACTACCCTAAAGTACCTCTCCATTCAATAAGTATCTAAGGGTTTATTAGATAGGTAGTAGGTAAGTACTATCTACGAGTACTAGGTAGATAGGAACTATGTAGGAACTACTAATAGTAGTAGGTACTACCAGTAGGAACTTCGCGGCATTAAGATTTGGGAATTTCCGAGCCTTGTTTTATGCCACTAAAATTATAGTGACGGTTATCACTTATCATTGATCAAGTAAATCGTAAATCGCCCGCCTTGATGACATGATTGATATGAAGTATCCTCATAAATAAATTCATATCTACTGTACATTATAACTCATATATATATAAGATAAAATACTTCATTTTAATAATTCCATAATACAAATAATATAATATACGAAATACAAATTATAAAACTTTTTATCATGTACTGGTATCATTGGAATTTAAAGATAACTTGTTCTGAAGTATCACAATAAAAGGAAGGTACTACTACTCGTATTCATTTCTATGTACATGCATCTTTGAGTTGAAACTCTCTGATGTCTTTAGTTGTTTCGATTTCCATTCATTGAGATGATTTACAAATGCTAACAATTCTGCGATAGATAGATATCTCGAGAATTACCAAACTCTTTTCATTCTGCCTCCTTCTTACGAATTCAATTATCTGATTCATCATCTCATATTCGACCAGAGATCCTTTTCCGTAAATACATTGGGTTGGCATATGCATCGTCGGAAAGAGTTAGCATAGCCATCTGGTCTGCATTTCTTCATTCACGTTAAGGCTTAATTAAGTCCTTTGAGTCGTCATAAATGCCATTCGATTCAGATCACCATTCTGAGGATGAAAGTTCCAGATCTCTAGCAGATGGCTCCCCTCCTTTGGCTATCCGCGGAGAACCTTCCAAACCTGACTGGGGGATTGTGAAGCTTACGCAGTGTTCTCGGTGTAATGAAATATTGACAAATCCAGTCACTCTACTGTGCGGCTACACATTATGCAAAACATGCATGCCTCCATTGCATGAGAGACAATATATCACATATCCTGCCACCGAAGAGAGACTTTATGGGTTCGATTGTCCATTTTGTTTCCGAGAACATGCAGAAGTCGATTCCTCCAAGGTCAACATCGTGTTAAGGAACATTGTCAATATGTTTGACGAAGTGATATATGAATATCAACATGACTCAGAAGCAGTGCAATTTATGTCATCTCCAATGGTAGTCTCTGAAACTGCAACTAGCATTATTTATATAGACACAAAAGAATACCCGGGCGGGTACCTATGCGCGGCGTATGCTCTGGTACGAGAAGGCGGCCTTGGATATGATGATAAAATCGAATTTTCATCAGCAACAGCTCGAAACCCTTCGGATACAATAGGGCAGTCACAACATATCATGAATATCGATGCCAGCCCCGAAAATACAAATCCTTCTTCAGACCAACATAGGTATTCAGAACGGGATAGACAAATTTGGGGCACTCTGAAAAGGAAAATGAGGGATGAAGTAGATTGCAAAGTGTGCCGGTGTATATTTTATGAACCTCTTACAACAATTTGTGGTCACAGTTACTGTCGAAGTTGTTTGGATCAACTCCTCAAGAACCAAATGGGATGTCCGGTCTGCCGTTCGGATGTGTCTGTTCAAGCTGATCAAGCACCACAAGACCACCTTCTAACCGAATTTGTTAGCATCTTCTTTGGTGATCAATTCGGGGAACGGAGGCATGAAGTTGGCTTATTGAATCAAAGGTTCGATATACCTCTATTCGTCTGCACAGTATCGTTTCCAAAGATGCCGACCTTTCTTCATATATTTGAGCCAAAGTATCGCGCTATGATTGCCGATGTATGGGCGACAGAAGATAAGGAATTTGGCATGGTTATTCACAACAAGGACAAGGAGCCACAAGGAGATATGTCAGACCCTCCTTTCTATCAATACGGAACAACTTTGAGAGTCAGAAACTTAAATTACCTGGCGGATGGCCGCAGTCTTGTTGAGGCCACAGGACGCTTCAGAATCAGAGTGTTTTCGTATCAATTGTCGCCCCATGGATACAATATTGGAAGCGTAGAACGCGTGCGCGATATTGGAATCGCCGATGAAGAAAATATCGAGGCTTTACAGACTAGAGTGGAAAACCGAGAAACTGTGCCCATGGAATCAAATTTTGATTCTGGTGAAAATCAGGACCAAGCAGTGCCTAGGCAGCAACCCCCATGGGCGCATATTAATACAATGTCTACTCGTGAACTTGCACAATGCGGTATTAGGTTTACAGACACAATGCGAGATCAAAGTGCGCCCTGGTTACATGAGCGGGTAATCGCGGCTTACGGCCCATGCCCTCAAGATCCCGCGGAATTCCCCTGGTGGTTTGCCAGTGTTCTTCCGATGAAAGACATGGAGAAATATAAGCTGTTATCAACTACTAGCGTGAGAGAAAGGTTGAAGATATGCGCAGTATGGATTGAACAAATCGAGGCTCGGAGGTGGTATGTCGCTCTTTTACCTGTAAAAATGATTTCTGGCGCACTCCATACTAACATGTCAACTTACTACAGGGCATCAAATTCTAGCTGCGAGATCCTTTGACTAGCCGGCATAAGGCTCACCATTCTTCTATTTGTTATCTGGATACTTTACGACTCACAAACTCGCATGCTTCAGACCATACCCATTTGAGTGTTATTATATATTAGTTCTGACCAGAGCATTCGAGCATAGAAGTCAAGCAATCAACCACAACAGTACACAAAACTGACACATTTTTACATCGACAATTAGAGAATAGGTTGGGAATGGAGAGAGAGCTCCAGTCGTGTTTAATTATAACAAAGGCGTTAAAGATCGGCGAAAAATACCTATCATAGTTTACACGCGGCATCATCAATCAGGTTGATGTATTTGAATGGAGCGATGGACATGAGAATTGACATTTATATATGTGATTGAATGGATGCGAGAAGTGATGGGGACTTATCACCTATGCAGGAGATATTTGCATGCTGTAGTGTATGCTATTATGTGCACTTAGGTATCCAGACATTGGTGGTTTATTAGTATATTACTTCTTTACACACTTCATACTTTGTATCATGATGAGTTCCCTGTGACCATGATTATGGTTTTGAAGTCTCTTTTCACTTCCCTTGGTAAATTTTCAAAGACATTATGCATTATATTATATCTTGTAGTATTTGGCTAAATTCATTTACAGGAAAGAATAAGAAAGAATCCAAAGCAAAAAAAAAGAACAGCTGAATGATTGGTAAATAGCAGTATACTGGGAGAGATTGATATACATATTACACAAGCAAATCAATCCCTTGCAAGGAAATCCTACGGGAAGGGGAAGACCTCCTCTTCTCTTCTCTTGGGTGGTAAAGTACAGAATTTACTGCACCGCCTCTCAACGAAACCAACCCAATTCCAAGCTTCCTAAAATCACCCCTTGGGGCTTTATTCCATCATCCTTATCTCGATTCTTGGCCAACGCTGCTGGATCTCTGTCTTTAGCTTCTCCATCTCTGCGTCGCTGTTGACTTGCTTTGGACATAGCATGGTGCGGGGTTCCTTGTTCTCGGTGTTCGTGTTGTTACTTTTGATATTGCTATTGGAGTCGGAAGCTGCGGGGTGTTGGGGGAATAGTATGAAGAGGTAGTTGGTGGTGGGTGGGCCTGTGGACGTGGCTACTTCTGGACCTTTGGAGGTGGGAGTTGTGGATGAGCAGTTGCTTGTGATGGGTTGCGTGTCGGTGTTGCAAGCGGGAGATTGGCGACTTGAAGAGGAGGAGACTAGTTTGAAGATGAAGCATCGTGTGGGGATAGGTTGGTCAGCTTGGGTGTTGCTTGGAATGGGAGTTAGAGTTGAAGTTGAGCCTGTACATGGGATAGGAGTTAAAGATGAGGCTGGACTTGGTTCCGCCTTCAGAACTGCAGGTAAGGCTTGGGTTGGAGTTTGGCCCTGACCAGGTGGTGCGGCATTATCAATATTGGTGTCGGTATCCTTCATCTCATTCGCCGCGGCTTTGCTTTTAGCTACAGAATTTTTCGGAGCACGTGCAAAGATTTGTCCACATGGATCGACAATTTTTAACGTTTCTGTGGAAGGATCGAAAGGCTTCGGTTTTGTGTTTTTCCTACCTTTTCCTGCGTTCTTATCCTTGTCCTTCTCATTTTTGCCATCTTTGTTCTCGGCGCTCTTCTCCGAAGGTATACCGGTGTAAATGCCTCCGATCCGACCAAAACTATGACTGTGCATTGTGCAAACTTTCCCTTGGTATACAAATGTTTTACTTTGGGGGTCTGGTTCGGGGTCGGGGATAATAGGTGGTTGTTCTTCCAAGTCTTTGGATCGAAATACTTTTGATGGTTTGGGTGGACTGGGGATGCCCTTGAGCTCTGCGATTCGTTTGTGCGCTGCGGGTTGATATGGGTGTGAACGATGATTTGGATTTTGTTTGGGTCGTTTGATAGAGTTTGCTTGGGATTCGTAGGGTGATTTGCGCTTCATGGGTATCGTGGTATTATTGTTGAAGATGGGATCTTGGATTGATAATCTTTGTATGTCGGTTCCGACTCCGGTTCCAGTGGGTGAATGAATGGCATGGCTCATGCTGGGAGTCGGTTGACGTGGACGGGAATGAGGATGCAAATAAGTGCTGTTGCTGTTGCTGTTGCTGTTACTGTTACCGCTGTGAGGGTAGCGATGCGTATCGCCGGGTATCATTTTATAATCATTATCGTAGATAAGCTTGTTGATGGGGGGAAGCCGTTCTCTGGCGTATACTTGGTTGAGAATGGGAGGGGAGAAGAGTTCCGACTGTGTGGAGCGAGTGTAGGGGGTGCTTTTGACATGTTGTAAGGCTTTATTTTGTTTTTGCTGAATGAGAGGGAGATGCGGAGGAGTATAGCTCTGGCTTTGGGTTTGCGGGCTGTTGAGGACGTAATCAAGATTCATTGTGTTGGCTGTGGGGATGGAGGCGGGTGTATATGTGGGTGGTACATTTGCAAGCTGTGGTTGCACTTGAATGTCGTTTATTCTGGCATTAGCAAGACGAAGCGAAGGCTGCGTTTGCGTTTGCGGAGACGAGGCTCTCGGGGTAGTTTCATGTGGGCCCAGTGGGCTTCCATAGTGGTCAGGAGGTGTTTTGATGATGCCAGGAATGTTGTATGCTGGAACATAGTTTGTTCCTTTGCTTCTATCGGCCATAATTTTTGAAATTTCAGCTATCCGCCTCTGTATTTTCTCGTTTTGTTTGCCTTATTTTTCTTTTTCTGGATGTGCAAAATGCCTACTAGTCGATGGATGTATCTATGTAATGAGTAGCCAAACAGACCTAAAAGAAAGCATTTATAGACCCGGCGAGTCTACCCGTCATCAATAAGGGGATGATTCATGCTGAAGATTCTGCAGGTGCAGAGTGTGAATATTTTACTCTGGAAAATGTTGAGTCTTAATGTATCCGTCATTTTATTATTATTCGTAAAAGATGCACTTTTTGCAAGTTCACAGGGTGTCTTATTTTTCTGGGGGATTCGTGAATCATATATAAAATTGAATTGGGGAGTCGTTGATGAGAAGAAGTTTGATTGCGTTGCTAGTTGAGTCAATATCATGAATAATATGCTGGAGAAACAAGTGAATCATGCGAATATGGTGACTCTTGTCTGAGGGGTCATCCTGAAACCCATTTAAATATCAAGATAGCTCTGTATAAAATGAGGGTTCTTGTTGAACCTGACTTGTTTCTTCTTTTTTTGGAAGAGGTTCTGAGCCTATTGGATGTTGAAAATAATCATTTGGTAAGCTTCCGTGTTCGGAAACAGACTCGAGTCGAAGGCATCCAATACTCCATGGGTTTCGGTTCCAAATGCGAATATTCTTTTGGGCCTATCAATTCATCTTTTGGTTAAGAATCTCATCTGCTCACATTCTCTTCATATCCCCCAACCTTCACTACACACAGAACAATCTCCTACCTTATGTACTGGCTTGAGCCGAGTGGTTCTCCTCTACTCATCTACTATTCTACGGTCGGTCTACGGTCTAGGGTCCATTGCGACAGGACCTCTTTGAAAGAAAAAGGTAGTACTGGTAGCTAATTATGAGCACAAGTGAACCAAGCTAATGCCGATATTTTAGGAATCATCTGTAGAGCATCTTCCAAATATAAACTTGCTCAAGTACAGGTTTGTAGCCATGTCCAATATATGTTAATTTCCGAAAAATATCATAAGAGCCTGCATTAACGAACAGTCGGACACAATTTACCAAAGCTAATGTCGCAATTCGTCAAAACTTTTCTTGTAGAACATTTTCAGCTTGATCAAATTCGGCAGACACACAAGCTATCTCAATCACGGCAAACAATCAACATCCTGACTCTGTAGTAACCATCACTGCAGTGTAGGTTCGTGAATGTACTTATAAGCTGTACCTTACAAGTATGCCGCGGTGAGAGCCTGTGATCTACAACCCAATAACATTACCAGCCTTGGAAAATCCCGTCCCATCCTATCCTATCCTAAAGCTCAGGATAAGACAAAAAGGCTCGAAGCCGAGGATATGATAGATCAAATCTCTCAACGATAATAATTGATATTGATGAAGGTAGGTCCAGGATAGGATGGGATGAGGATAGGACGGGAATTTTCCAAAGATGGATATGGCATGTGTTGTCGATAGTATGCATTCCATTGCTTCTCAATAACTTCGAGTCGTTCAGTTCTCTTCTCCAAGACCCTTTTGTCATATTTCAAATCCCCGACTTCTTCCTCAAGCTCTTCCTTTTCCCCTTCAATATATCCCAAGTTTGTTTGCAGCTCTGCAACCCTTCTATTGAGCATCTTTCCTTTCCTCATTAGAAAAGCTTCCCGCTCTTCCATCTCCTGCTTGCTGGTTCTCATTGTAACGAAGCGGGTCCTCGTTGTGTCATATGCCGATTTCCAAAACGCTTGGCTTGCAGCAAGCTCATCCTTTTCTTGGATAAGTGCCTGGTTTAGCTGGAGCAGCTGTTCTTTTTCTCCAGTAAACGTCTGGTTTAGCTGAAGCAGCTCTTCTTTTTCTCCAGTAAGAGCCTGGTTTGACAGAACCAGCTCTTCCTACAAACTGTATCAACAAAGCTCGGTTTATTTAGTACTAATGAAGCTCATAAAACACTTACATAACTTGGAGCGAGCGCATTGTCCTGGACGTCGTCGGCAGGAATTGGCACTGCATTTGGAATCGGTCGCGGGCGTACAGGTTTTGCCTTCCTGGACCTGGCCTTGGAAGGTCGGCGGGAAGCGGTCTTCTTCTTGAGTCTGGCCGTTTGCCCACCATGTACATCAGCAACAGTGTTTGAACCCCTAGCTTGGCGAGCAGAGATCGGGAGAAATCGACCTGTAGTCGGATCTCTGGCTGAAGGACCCATCGATCCGTCTCTTTTGCGCTTTTTGACTCCACTGGGCATGCTTGAGTTACTTGAGATGAAACAATTGATTGGGTTTTTAGGTCAAGTCATGCTTCAAACGGGCACTAGCGCGTTGACGCGTCTTGTGCGCCACACCTCAGCCACGCATGCAAATTTTAAGATTACCCTATAAGTTTAGGGCATGTACTGTAGGAACATCCAGCTGCAGATCATCCAACGCTTTTTTTTTCCTTCTGTAGAAATTATTCTGTTTCAGTAAAGTGGTGGTGAAGACGGATGTTCTTATCAATTGCAATAATCCAATTCGCACTCCAATTCCCCATGGCAAGACCCCCAATTTTACGAACCGTCACACTCTTAATCTGTAATTTATATCAAAGCTGCCAACGGACGGAATAAAGCTTAGCGGTAAAACGGTTTCCGCCGGAATGCAACGGTAATGGACAGTACGGAATTAAAAATTTTTAATTCCGCCAATAAACGGATGGTACGGAATGGATGATCGATATTCCGCGGAAGAAACGGAATGCATGTATGTTAAACAGTATAAGCGGTATATACCTTAAATATAAAGCATTCACCTAATATAAAGCACTAATACCTTAAATATTAAATATTTATA
>JWJB01010027.1:0-39413 GCA_000812895.1 Rutstroemia sydowiana | reverse complement strand
AATCCTTCCTCTGTATTCGAGCTTCACCAAGTCGGCCATGATAAATTTCTTGTATACAACGCTAAAAAGAGACAGTAGTTCACCGATATATATGCCCGTTATGCCTATAAGTTTATCACTTTAGACTATCTGATTTATTAAGTAGAACAAAAAACAATGAATTTTATAAAAGCTATTTGTTGAATTGGATTTGAACAATAAATTTTATAAATCCTACTTGTTAAATTGAATTTGAACAATAAACTCCTTATATTGTAAATCTTGTTTTTAAAAGATTTGATTAATTAAGTACCTAGTAGATGTTAAACATCGAAATTTATAGGCATAACGAGCAATACATACCAGTTCTACATTTGTGGGGTAACAGAACAGCCTCGGCCTCGGCTTGGCGTGGCAAGCTCGCAGTTTCGCGTTTGTCATCGTCTTAGGTAGTAGTGCGCGCTGATTGGATGTACCTGAATTCGACTTTCGTACGATTTTATCTGAAGCTTCATCTACAATCCATAAACAAGTAACACTCGCGCAACAGCAGACGGATACTTCCTTTTTCGAGATAGGTCCGCAGTCATGGGTGGCCCCAATCTTGAAGTTTTCAAGGTAAGTTCTCCCTTCTTTCTTAATCTTTATTCCCCTCGCATTACCCCTCTTCATGAATCTAACTGTAAAAAAGTTTGGCATGTATATTATGTTTCCAATAGCAATTATGTACTACTACGGTACCAACCTCGATGAGCGCTTCTCAGTACCGGGGTTTTGGCCAAAGCCAGAACAAACAAATCGGATTCCATTTGAGAAGGATGAGATCAAGAGTGAGTTGGAGAGGCTTAGAGCGAAGAGGTTATTCTTGAGGGAGCAGAGGCAGCGTACCCAGATCAACTCCAACTCGAGCAATGGGGGAAATGAAGAGAAATAAGGACAACCTGGAGACGAAGACTTTATACTCACCGCTATCGATGAAAGCACAAACACGGTGGTAAAACGGGCGAGAGCGGCTTAGCTGAATGAGCACCATATTTAGAAGTGCGAATGGGTTAATTTTCGCATGGAATTGGAGGTGTGCTAGGGAGCGAAGAGTTTATCTAGTCCATTGTACACCTTCTCTACGGTTATCTAACAATCAAACACCTTCTATATGCCTGCTTCTTTCAATACGCAGTTCTTTATGCATCTAAACGGGTAATCAGATCGTCCCATAGCCCATCTTCGACGCTGCTGCCCCGCGCTACATTGGCATAGACTCCTTGTACATTGGGATTGTCCCTGGCAGCATCAATGAACAATGCCAATTTGTCAAAACTTTCACCAGATTCTAGCTGAAATTTAGTGTCTTCATTCGCATCCCAAATAATGTCTGAACTCTCGACCTCAAGGGCGAACTTCGCCTGTAATGCTTTTGCCACCGATGTCGTCATATTTGGCTCCGTCCAAACAACTATATTGCCTTCATCATCGGGCTCGATGTCCCAGGCTCCAGCTTCAATTGCTTCATCCAGTACATCATCAATGCCAACCTTCTCGTGTTTTTCGAAGACCACTCGACCTTTCTTTTGAAATAAATAGCTTGTAGGCGTAACAGATCCCCCGTGGACTTTGATCAGGTGCCTCAAATCCATCATCGTACGGTTGGCGTTGTCTGTCTCGGCTTCTATGATCATAGAAACGGTAGGGGGCATGATAGCTTCTATCATTACCTTCTGCAGCGCTACACCACTAGTAGATTTCCCTTGGCCGCGAGCTATAGCAGTTTCAATGGAAAGTTTTGGAAAGCCAGCTATCATCGGCATTAGAGTCCACTCGTACCAGTAAACGGATGGGACTATACCCCGTCATATACCTTTCTTCGCAATTGTTAGAAGTGATGCTAGCCTCGGATTGTTATTGAGATCAGCTCCATATACTGTAAAAATCAAAGTCAGAATAGTAATAAGATATACTTTAATTTGTTCGTAACGTACACTTTGAAGCTAGAGCAATTTCATGTGAAAATATACTGCGCTGAGCCGTCTTTTTCGCATCTACTGCTCCCTTGTCATGTTTGATTTTCGACCATCGATTGTGCCCTGAAAATAACACGTCCGTAGTCGAAAATTGCCTGCAAACACATTTTGTACAGATATATTCTCCTGTTCGAGGAAATAATCGAGTTATACTTCGAGATAATGTTGTCATATTTAAAATGCGAGGAGGAAGAATTTAATAAAAGGTCGAAACTTCTTGATGGAGCTCCGAAAATAAATATTGTTGTTGCTTCCGATTGGTTAAACCTTGGTGATTAATCGCATCGTCCGCCAACCCTCAAGTAATTGAGGAATGAAGCCAGAATACCCAACCTTGAATGTCTAAATTCAACCAGGACATTCAGAACAACAAAACTCAACATTCTAACCACGAAAAAAAGTTCTGTCAATGTCATCGTCAGGTCGGCCAATCTCTAAAAATGGTTCATCCGAGCTACCAAGCATAGAACCTTCAGCCACGCCCGAACTCGATATTAAGAAACTCCAGAGCCTACCATCAGAACAACAAGACCTATACCTCCTGAACTTCGTCGCAACCCTCACAAAACATGTGGAGAGTCTGGACCGAGATGACTGCACTGCGCAGCAACTATACCTAAAGAAGGAGATCTTTCAAATTCTGAATCTCGCAGCCCCTCCACCGACAAGGGTAATACGAAATAATCTTGGAAGATGTTTGGCGCATGTGCTAGGGAAGGGCGATAGGAAGCTTTTATTCGACACTATAAATGATTTGGTTGGGATCATCAGTAATGGAAAGACGAAGACGGAAGGCGACTTTAGGTTGAAGCATGCGGCTGTATACTGTTTGGGGGATGTGTTCGCAGCTGCAGGAGAAAGTGCAATTGGGTTGCATCATATAGCATGCACTTCATTGTTGAAGCTGATGAAGTCTGCGCAGAATAATGCAGGATTACGAGCGGCAATATTTACAGCCTCGGGCAAGATTGTGGGTAAAATTGCGATGAGTGTGGACGAGACAATCGCAAAGGACTTTTGGAAACAAGCACGAAATTACGCTTCGAGTGACAAGTCGGCGTTGGTACAGGTCTCGGCGTGTAGATGTTTGCGAGCTTTCTGCAAGAATACCCTATCTTTTGATAATTTGAGCGACTTCGACAATCTCAAATCAACAATTTTCAAAGCAATTGATTCAGCAAGTCCACTTGTTCGACAAGCAGCTGCAGAATGCTTAGCGGAGGCATTGGTCAAGAATCACTCCGAAGAGCCCTTAAATGAGAATGATATACCTAAACTCAAGAAGCTTAAGCGCCAAAGCACAAAAAGACAATCGGCCGCTATGGGAACTGGCATAGACGACGATGAGATTCCTTCTAGGCCAAGCAGTCCAGGGCCCAAGAAGAATCAAACCCTTGTCTTTAATCTGCAGGAAATGTTGAAGGTGTTATCCAATCAATATATCAAAGTGTCCACATCTAATAAAGCTCGGGCTGGGATAGCCGTATGCTATAGTCGGATATTCAAGAATATGAGCGAAAGAACTGTAGAGGCAATGTATGTGAAAATCGTGGACCATCTCACCATCGAACTCTTGAGTCATGCCAATATCACTTGCAACAGATATCGCCTGCTAAGTACGAGGAAGTTTGTGGAGATTATTCTTGAGGATGTGGTTGGCCGTTCGATACTTGGCGAATCTGGTCAATTGGATGCCGCAAAATCCCTGGTCAATGACATCTTAAAGAACTATCCCCAAGTCATGAAAGAGAGGGCCGAGCCTACTAAACATGCCTTGATTGCGACCCTAAGCGCATTGTCATCGCTCATCAAGACATTGGGATCTGCTGCAAATGTTATTGCAGATTCCTGCCGAGATGGCTTGCTCCAGGTCCTACAGCATCCGAGTTATGCTGTCCAGATATATACCTCATATTGCTTGCGAAGCTTTACACTCGCCTGTCCACAGCAGCTATTGCCATGTTTGACGATATGTATGAACAGTGTTAACCGAGAGTTGAACTTGTTAAATACTGGGCGAAATTCTCCAAGAAGGTGTGTCGGTTACGCTAATGGTTTATCTGCGATGATAAGCACAGCAAATTTACAGCCGCTTTATGGCTCAGTTGATGTCAACAGTCGCGTGTTGTCTCTCGCGACTAGCCTCCTGAAATCGAGCAGTAAGTCGGAGTTGAGGATATCGAGCACTCAAATTCAGGTGGCATGGATCTTAATTGGCGGATTGATGTCCCTAGGACCAAATTTTGTGAAAATCCATTTATCACAACTTCTCTTGTTATGGAAGAACGCGCTCCCGAAGCCACTGGCAAAGGACAACACCAGCCAACGAAGTTATCTTGAGTCGTCCTTTCTAACCCACGTGAGAGAGTGCGCGCTCGGGTCTATTCTATCATTTTTGCAGTTCAATAGCCGGCTCTTGACCGCAGATGTCTGTAAAAGGATTGCTGCCATGCTTACGAATACAACCGCCTTTCTAAAGAGCCTTCCGCCAAAAAAGACGACCGATGACGTTACTCAAAGACTAACTCCCTCGCTACAGCTTCACGATTTAGATCTCATGGTTCAGAGACGTGTGCTCCAGTGTTATGCAAAGCTAATCACACTAAGTCCTGTTGGTGGAAGTGAAACACTGTTACAATCGAACCTTCTAACCTTGGCCGTATCATTCTTCGCCGATCCCGAAAATTATACACCGAGCTCGTTATCTACATCAATCGCAAGCTCGGCAGGAAATTTTGAGACTCTATGGGATGTTGGGGATAACTGTGGCTTTGGAGTTACAGGGCTAGTAAAAGGGTTCAGAGTTCAAAAGCTAGCTACTGAGCACGAAAACACTTCGCAAGATGACTGGGTCAAGGAATCTGGACCAGATGTCTCCATCTCAAATGTACTGCTCTCGCCTATATGCAGCTCACTTGAGCACGATTCGATATCATTATATTTAGGTAACCTTGACAAAGATGGCGGTCTACCAGACCCTCCTGCTACAGAAGTTGTCAATATAGCTATCAAGTTGTTCGCAATTGCTTTTCCAATCACCCCACCTAAGATCCAGGAAAGTATTTTAGAACAAATTGCAACATTCCTTGCCGCAGGCTCTCTTCAACGAGATCCTGGGCGGAAAGCTGCAATGAATGTCAATATTGCAACTGCTCTTTATTCCACACTAAAGGTTGCTGTGAAAGAGACCTCATCGCCGCCTGGAGACGTCACCGACACAGCCGTGGAAAAACTCATGCAAGAGATTGTTCGCTCGTTCGTCATTCATCCCGATCAGTATTTACGCAGCATTGGTTATGAATCTCTGGCCAGGCTTTGTAATAGCTCAGGTAATTCATATACCAATCAAGAAATCAAGTTTCTTGTCGACACAATTGTTAGTAACCGTGAGCCCTATGCTAGGGCCGGTTGCGCAATGGCTTTGGGATGCATACACTCCCAAGTAGGAGGCATGGCCGCTGGATTTCATTTGAAAACCATTCTAGGCATCCTCATGTCCCTATGCAACGATCCTCATCCAACGGTCCACATATGGGCACTTGAATCCCTGGCGCGTGTTTCTGACTCTGCCGGCCTTACGTTCTCGGGATATGTTTCCAGTACTCTCGGCATGCTCTGCCAGTTATATGTTGCAGATACACACAATGAAGAAATATCTTCTCTTGCAACCTCGAACTTGGAGCTAGAATTATCCACCACTGCAGTCATCGCCCGTTGCGTAAATTCACTAGTCAACGTCCTCGGGCCTGATCTCCAAGATATGAGTAGAGCTCGAGATCTCATTCTAACATTGGTAGGACAATTTGAAGCGGAGGATAATCTGTTAGTTCTGGCTGGAAGTCTGAAATGCCAAGAACACCTTGCTCTGTACGCTCCTGGTCATATGCGCTTCGCAGACTACGTAGTCCTGCTTCAAAAAGACCTCAATTCAGATATCTCGATGTTGAGGGACATCGCAATTGATGGTCTCTACAATCTCATGAAGCGTAATTCAGAAGATGTAGTGAATGCGGCTGAGACTGGATTCGAAGATCAGCTCTGGCTTGCACTAGATCTGGATCCAGCGCATGATGGGATCCGTAATGTCATCCGAAATTGGTTACAACAGTCATGTCTCACAGAAACCCAAAGGTGGCTGCAAAGGTGCCAGACTGTTTTATCGATGACTAGACCTAAAGCAGAAGTCTCTACAGCAATTTCAATGAAAACCAGTACCATGCCGGATTTGCAGGACGAAGAAGTTGCCGGGTTTGCAGCTTCTTCTGATATGCCCAAAGACTCTGCCGCCACTGCATCGGGTCAAGAGCCATTGCGATGGCAAGTTCGAACCTTCGCCATGGGTTGTCTGGGCGAGATATTCGGTTTGATTAGTAAGGATCTAGCAGCTAATGGCAGCTCGGCTGCAGAAGTCGCATTGCAAAGCCGGGTTGGAGATGTCATTCGAATGGCATTTTCAGCGTCCACGTCGAATGTCGTCGAACTTCGAGTATGGGGGTTGAAGATAATCGATGCTGTTCTAAAGATGTTTGGCAAAACACCTGACCCTGATTTTGCAGAAGCACCCCTTCTAGAGCAATACCAGGCACAAATCAGTTCTGCTCTTACACCTGCTTTTGCAGCAGATTCATCACCGGAGTTAGCTTCAGAGGCAGTCAATGTCTGTGCCGCTTTCATTGCAACAGGTATTGTCACCGATGTTGATCGCATGGGTCGTATTCTCAAGACTATGGTCACTGCATTAGAGAACTTCTCTACGGAGTCCGAGGTAGCAGCTATTGGTGATCTAAAAGGACTTAGCTCTAACGCTCAGGTTATGGTCAAAATGGCAGTGTTTTCGGCTTGGGCCGAACTTCAGGTTGCTAGTACTGAGCAGCACTATCTTGTCGATGTTCTCAAGCCGTATATAGGAACACTTACTCCATTATGGTTAGCATCGTTAAGGGAATTTGCACGGTTAAGATTCGAGCCAGACATTTCAACAAGCATGGGGCCCCCTTCTTTATCTGGCAGTTTGGATAGTATCTATTCTGCGTTAAACAGAGAGACTCTGTTGCGATTTTACCAAGATTCTTGGCTTCAGCTTGTCGATGCAATCGCTAGTCTGATCGAACAAGATAGCGAATTCGTTTTCGATGCACTAGATGGCAAGGAGGCCGATGCTTCATCTACTAATGGCCATCCAAAGGGTAATGATATCAATTATAGGGATGAACCTGTAGCATTTTTCTTTGTTCTCTTTGGAATAGCATTTGAAGCCCTCGTCGCTCGACCAGGAAGCGATGCACTTGCATCACAGGGACAAACACTTGAAATACTACAGGCGCTCAAAAAAATCTTACACCCCAGTGTGTCTGGCCACGCAATATACCGAGAAGCGATCTTTTCAGAAACAATGGATCTTCTAGACCGTCTAGTCCTTACCGAGGGCCTTGACGTTCAAACCGTCATTGTGCAAATTGCAAGGGGTTTATGTATTTCTCACCCGTCTGCTACAAAGCCCGATGTTGCCGAGAATGGTGATCTGTCCGAAGACATCGAACAACTCTTTGAGTTAACCAGAATCATCGTATTGGTACTAGCTGGTCTTTTGCCTAATCTGATTGAGGCTAAACAGCCAGCCCGACACCAATTGACCGAAGAAGCTGTTACCCTTGTCCGAGTCTCTCTCAATGCTTTAGTAGATGCAGCCGAAGTATTTCCGTCGATAATTAAGACCGATTTACATGCTTGTATCATTCACATATTCGCTACCATCCTAGGAACCGGGAGTTGCCAAGCTGTCGTGGTACCTCAATCACTCCCAATACTCAAGCGCTTCATCACGAGTATATCCACATCACGCAAAGTGAAACGACCCGAACGGGACATGAGTGTAGTACAGCTGCAAGGCTGTCTAAAGCGCTTCTTATCAATATACATGAACGCTCAAAAACGAGAAACTGAGGTATCACTGCCGTGTGTCAAAAACACCCTTCTAGCATCTACGGTGCTACTCACTAGCGGAATCAACTACTTGTCTGCTAGTGAACCACTAGTCACTCGATTTCTTGATGAAGTTGTGGATTGTCTCAGTGATCGAATGGTATTATTCCTCTTTCTAACCATCCATAACACTCTTTACTGACATATCAATAGACCGCAAAAGTAGCTGCAAACTGCGTTCGCACTCTGCTCCTCACATCACCTAAGACTCCCGCTGATCAAAGCATTGCTCGATATCTTATCCCACTACTCATCACGTTCAGCACAAATACATCAACTGAAGATCCCGAAAATGCCCGAGCTCTGATACTTCATACGCTTACTGCGTTCGTCGTATCACTTGACGGCAAGCAAAGGGCAGTAGCGATGTCGATTGTGATACCAACCTTGTTGAAAAGAGCACAAGGAGATGGGGAGAAGGTGTGGAACGAAACAAACGCGAGGTTGTTAGAGATAGGAGGAAGTGACCCAGCAGCTTTCAGGGCGGTGATGGGTGCGATGAGTCCTGAGCAGAAAGGCTTTATGGAGGGGATATTGTTGAAGGGCAGAGATGATGGAAGAGTCAAGACTGATGGCGCAAATGATGAGTCGAGAGAGCCGACTATAGCATTAAGGATGGACTTTGGGTCTTGAAACCGGAGCATCAAGTTACAATTCGTAATGGCGGATACCACAAATGCATTAATTTCATGACAACAGTATGATTGAAATGATAATTGATTTTCATCGGCGTTATGATACGAGTGGGATTTAACGGGTAGAATCGAAATACCTAAAACCGATAGAGGAAAAGCATGCTATTAAATGATATAGCGGAATTAAATTGATACCCTATAATTTGTTGTTTGAGTGCACCAGGGGGTGCAATAAATCTATCACCACAGCACAACATTTAATTGAATATTATTTTCAATGGTTTGTTCAGATTCAGATTTCTCGATTACAATATTTAAGTTCTGAATAATAATTCAGCTTACTTGATTTTATAAAAATCGATTAAACATTCAAGTTGTTATAATTCTTAGAATTCTAAACCACAACCCTTCCGTTAAACACGCTGCATCTCATCGGCTTTGCTGCCACTATTACTATTGCATCACCTCCTTATCACCAATCCAATCTACGAACCACCCATAGGCATTGCTACCTTCTCACCTCCATGCCAGAAACCCCAGCCGTATTAGAAACAATTTGAATTCCTCCTCCTGTTCTTCTTTCCACCCTTTTTATTGTTCAACAATATCTTTGAGCCTCAGGGATCCTCTCGCAAAATCTATTTCAGATGCGGAACTCATAGCCACGAGCCAAGCCTCCTCTCCTTTTGACCCTCGACCTCATGGACTATCCATCCATATCGCCATATTATCCGAGAGATTCCCACGCCATGAACTTGATCGCCCAAGTCGAACACTCCAGTTCCATCATATCAATCCATTTATCGTCTAATCATCCTTCGTTCCCACTCGAGAGCCTGGCTCTCGGTTCGGGTCGGCGTATGAAAGAAATCGACAGGTCCGTCGCCGTAGCGAGCACTCTCTGGCTTAGATATCCGCCAAGAATCTTTGATGGTTTGCCAAAGGCCGGTGATACGTTGAGACAGATGAATCGCCATCTCGGAGTATTTGGAGATGGAGAAAAGAATGTATAGAGATGTGTTATGTGTTCAAGTTGCCGAATTGCTGGTGCAATGACAGTATGTCAAAGGTAAAAATGCGAGGGATCAAATAGTATAATAGGACCAGATTATAGAGGTGATTCTTGAACTACAAGAATATTCCTGGAGCGAGGGAGTCAATGCCTATATATACACAATTCATTCTGTGCATTATTTGAGAAATTTAGATCTTTTGCGCCTTTCGGGAGCGGTTTCGGAGTTAGAAATAGAAAATAGCATCATCTTATTGTATTCCGAAGCGTGTGGCGTACACCGAATTTTCTCCACGATTTTCCGAATATTAGTCAACAACGTCTAGACCGCGTTCCAAAATACCCGAAATTTTCCGGGTGGTGTGATTATATGCCCTTATTAACACCGCCTCCCCATTCCATTCCCCTGTCAATCATCAAATAACTCAATACAGATACTTCGACCAAAGGAAGGATCAAACAATGAAAGACTCGAGAGGCAATGTTTGTGTCCGAAGTCTTCCACTATTATCACCGATCTTTCACCAGTACTCTCAGAAGAATTTGCAAAGGACAAAGACAAGTAGTTCTAGTGAAGATACCAAAATCTCGAGTATTGCATAGACACTCACAGTCAACACCTGGGTATCTAATTAATCTCCTCTAAAATACAAAATCCCGCAATATGCCCGCGTGTCCGGAACAACTAATGCAAAGTTAAACAAACGCATGCGCATAGCAGACGTAATCAAACTAGGAGCACCTATGGCGAAACCATGAATGAAATCCCCTTTCTATAACCCACCCGGACCAACTGCTCTAATATAAAGACTAGGACCCAAACCCCAAGGTAGAACAAATTCTTGCCAAAGATGTATTCGTATATTGTGACCGAAAACTTCCTAATTGCTATCGCAAAGTATCTCCTCCAATGTCATTTTTCTCAAGTGGCTACCGGAGTAAAGATCGGGGTCGGCGGGTAGGGGTTCGAGATCGTGGTGGGAGATATTAGTTTCAACATTTCCGATGCCGCCCAAAGGACTTGGCAACAGCGGATTGTGTGGATCAACCGGCTCGCACGACCGAGTGACTTCGAAGGTGCGAATGATGGCAAGCTGGGCAGACCTTCGCTGTGGTGTTTCGGCTAACGAGTCCATGCTACTCGAGGGTTTCATATGTATTGACGTCTGGACCGAAGTTAGCCTTATTAGGAATTGAAAGAGAAATAGAGGGAATCACATACCGGTTGGTGAGTCGGAGGAGGGACAGCAGGCATAGAAGGTAACGACATCTGTAGAGTTTTCATGGGTGGATTTGATATCAACTCAATATCATCGCTTTGCGTATTAGCACTGGACCTTTGACGCGTTCTAACTGTTCCAGACCTATCGTTTGAAGTCCTACGACGTGCGCGTCTGTGGCGTTGGTGCCGATATAAACCATGAATTATTGGTGCGTTGGCAAAAAGTGCCTATAACCCGTGAATTAGTCGTCGTAGAAATGAATGTACGTGGGGGCATAACATACCTCTCCTAAACATTCAAATACACCCCAAATGAATACATTGTATGGCTGATAATAGCCTGCCGTCATAATCAATCGCAATACTGAAACAATAACGAGCTATACAGTAGTAAGAGCCAGCCCTTAAGATGCGGAGGATATTATTACTTACGAAAATTCCAACTAAGAACACGGCAGATATCTCGATCTTTAGCCTTTCTGGTTGTCAGTTTTGGCAACTCAATAAATGACAAAAAGGGGAAAGCATACTTTAGAGGCATCTGTGTTCGATGAATCATTGGCAAAGGAAGGCCGATCAATATGACATCTGTCACAATATTGCCCTCCAAAAATCAGTCTCTTGAACTTGGGTATGTCAAAGATAATACTCACCACAGACATGACCATCTCAGCATGAGGCTTGTTCAGTATCAGTACTATATTCCAATAAAAGTAATACAAGGTGTACGCACATTTTTCTATATAAATTTAAATCAGCAGAAGTTTCTAGAATCCCTCACTGCTCAGTATACTCACAGAACATGATGATAGTTTTGGAACAACCTGCCAAAACAGATGGAACGGTCGGCACTCTGTCAAAAACAGTATCATGCAGACACCCCAGGAAACCCCAAGCGCATAAAGGCAATATATGACAACCTTGTATTCCTTTTGTTTCGCTGTGAGCCTTTTGTAGTAAAGCAACTGCAGAATCTGTCAGTACCTTTTATTATTTCCGAGAAATCGCTTCGTACAATACATAATTTGATTGTCCAGATGTAACAGAAGTAAGTTATTTTACCAAACATATTATACTTTGACCCGAAGCTTGCTATTCTAGCATTAGTATAACAGTAAAAGAAGCAATGGATTATGATCAACCCAATCACCTTGGCGCCTTTGCTCATCCGATAGTGCTGTACCTGGTTCGAAACTGGCGATGTATAATGGATATACTATCCCAGATGACACCTGCAGAAAATAAGCCTTGGATCAGATAATCCATTCATGGAAAACTTGAATCTTACTACAACAGGAAAAACAGAAGTATTGCCGGCGAGAAAGACCAATGCTAATAGCATAAACCAGTCATCAAAATGCCATTTCTCATGCTTAAGTCGTCTCAACAATATCCTCAGCCCTACCACAACGAAAATGAAAGCGGCAGAAGCATAAGCTATATACACGACTGGAGTTGGATCCATTTCCAAGCCTGTTGGAAACTTTGACATCAAGAGTGGTATGAAACAAGAGCAGGTTGGAGGGAAGGTCGAGGTTTATTGAAAGGTTGAGGATTCCAAAGTACCATACCCGTAATCACTAATTTCAAGTTTACATGAGCAATTACAAAATAAGTGAATAATTTGGATTAAATTTTACAGATAACATCAAATTTTGCTTCATCCGAAGTCAACGATAACCAGAGCCAAACAAAAGGACCAGAGGTAAATTTAGACAACGTTTCCAATACAAAATAAAAGGACAGAAAATCTAATTCTAAGAATGAAAGTTGAACAATCAATTTCATGAATTTTATTGTTTCAGTAAGAGATGGAGATTGAATCCTTCAAGAGGTGTTTGAAATATGAATTTACTAAATGAAAGATGAACAATTAAGTTTATAGATTGTATCGTTTCAGTACAAGATGGAAATTGAAATCTTTAAAAATGGTTTAAAATTTGAATTTACCAAGTGAAAGATGAACAACAAGTTTTATAAATTTGATTTATTGAGTGGAGAATAAAGAATGAAGACTAGATATTGTCTGCGTTTATACCAGTACGTCGCAGAAGATGAAAGCCTGCAGAAAGAGCTGTTGGATCAATGTAACAAATGCCTCGAAGTATCGTGGCATTTAGCCACTCAGCTATTTCCAAGACATGTTTAAATTTCTAAAAACTCGGGATAGGTATTTATAACATCAGAGGAGGGGATATACAGGTAGAGGGTAATCGCACTACATTATATCAGAGCTTATTGAAGTGAAAGTAAACCATGAACTCGCTGAATTCGATGGAAATCGAAATTCTGGTCGAGTAACCGCATTGCCTCTTCTGCAAGCCTGCAAGGACGATTAGAAATCCCGCTATGTGCTGATGGATATTTGTGAAAGTTTTACATTATTATGAGAAAAGAAATTTGCCATCAGGTCTTGTCCGTTGATTTCATACGTAATTATCTTCTGAGGTGTGAGCTAACGTTGAAGTAAGGAAAGGAAAGGGGAGCGACAGAGGAGCGAGTTTGATTACATCATCCGCTCGGATTTCTAGAACCATGCATGACATCCAGCCCGCCCCACCCGAAAATAGCAGAACACGTGACTACCATATTTTAGATTTCTTGCAAGAAAGAAACTTTGATCAAAAGCGACGCCTTCATTTACTTGCGACTTTGGGCTTGTGGGGCAATCGGTCTATGTCAATGCTCCGAAATGTCCCTATTCCACGACTTACGCGCATGAGGCGCAATGCGTTTCTTCACCAATGCCTTAAGACGACTTGTCGCAAACCTTTTACCCCGAAAATCAAGCCTCCTACCACGTTAGATCAATCTCGCCGTTCTCACTCGCTTTGCGTTAGTCACCCTACACGAGAGAATGCCGGATGGGAGAGTGATACCATCTATGCGCTATCCACGGCTGCCGGCAGAGCAGGTATAGCCATCGTACGAATTTCCGGCTCTGCATGTCTTGATGTAGGCGGGCCCTATCCTACAATCCAATATCTTACATTGACCATTCAAGATTTACCGCAGTCTATGCCCCGCAAACACCCCTCCTAAACCACGATATGCCACTGTCAGAACCCTTTACGAGAGAACTGGTTCCACTCCAAATATTCTCGACTCGGATGCGCTCGTCCTCTTTTACCCGGCTCCGAAGACGGTAACTGGCGAAGATGTGCTAGAACTTCATATCCATGGCGGTCCAGCTACTGTGAAAGCAGTACTAGCTGCTATTCCAAACTGTACTTCCCCTGCTACAATTCGATATGCAGAACCGGGCGAATTCACACGTCGGGCTTTCCAGAATAGCAAATTGGATCTGGCGCAAGTGGAGGCGTTGAGCGACACTTTGTCTGCGGAAACAGAGCAACAACGCCGTGCTGCTGTACGCGGAAACTCGGGCAAGCTTGGTCGTACATATGAGGGATGGCGGCAGCAATTGTTATATGCGCGCGGAGAATTGGAAGCACTGATTGATTTTTCAGAAGATCAACATTTTGAAGAATCGCCAGCAGAGCTTTTAGCGAGTGTTACGGCTCAAGTGGAAGTTATTTTGGCATCAATTTCCGCGCATGAGTCAGCAAGTCACCGCGGGGAATTGTTGAAGAAAGGAATCAGGATTTCGCTACTGGGGCCGCCAAACTCTGGCAAGAGTTCACTGTTAAACCAGATTGTTGGTAGAGAGGCTTCAATCGTTAGTCAGGAAGCCGGAACGACACGAGACATTGTGGAGGTTAGCTTAGATATTCGCGGGTATCTTTGCACATTTGCCGACACGGCCGGACTCAGAACTCAGTCTTCACAACAAAGAACCGGTGGGGCAGTGGGTGACTCACTGATCGGGCTTATTGAGCAAGAAGGTATTAGGCGGGCAAGAGTGAAGGCAAATGAGTCAGATGTGATTATAGCGCTGGCGAGTATAGAGCGGTCAGATATTCCGGACGGATGGGAAATTCGCCACGACCATGAAACATTTGAAATCGCGGCAAGAGCCTTGCAATCCATCGTGGTCATCAATAAGTCTGATTCAGTTACCCCTGAAGTGCTGTCAGAACTCTTAAATGACTTCAAAAAGTCTCAGGTGGCAATTAACGGCATGCCCATGGTGGCAATATCTTGCAGAGAGCCCTCGACATCACTATTACATCGAAGTATCAATCTGTTCATTGATGGCCTAGTGGACATTTTCAGTAGCATGACGTCTTTACCTACGGAACTGGAGGACTTACTAGGAGTTACCGAACGTCAGCGCCAGCTTCTCACAGCCTGCTCAGCCCATCTTCTGGACTTTGTTAATGAAGCGCAGATACAAAAATACGATGAAAAACACGACTGTGACATTGTTTTGGCGGCTGAGCATCTTCGATCCGCAGCTAACTGTTTGTCCCGAATTACTGGGAAAGGAGAATCAGGGGATGTAGAAGAGGTTCTTGGGGTAGTATTTGAAAAGTAAGTTGGTTGTTTCCGTATAACTTCTTCAAAGCACCTTTTCATTTTTTTTGTGGCGCCGGGATTTAAAATTTTACAACAATTTCAATATTTGTTCGATTTTCATGAAATTGAATTTGATAATTGTTCAATACGAATTTGAACATTGTAATAAAAGAATTTGATTTTGAACCTTGCTGACTAGTGGCCCCTAGATTTTGTGTAGGCAAGTAAATTGACCGATTCTGAAAGGGATTTTAGATGTATATGAAAGATAATATATTTTTAAAATTCCAATGCGAACAGGCCAAAGCTAAAAATACAGATATGCTGCGTAAGTAGAAGAAAACCCCGTCTAAAGCCAATACCAACATCATAATAATCCATAAAAAGAAAACTCCCTCGCGATGTAACTCATCTTTCCTCCACCCGTGAAATGGTACCCCATGATGTCTCTATTTTATTCCAACTCCTTCAAATGCATGCAGTACAACAAAATTCCAACTTCGCCCTATAACAACCAACACGGTTTCCAACCCCCCAATTCCCTGTACCACCACACCCCCAACCAACACATGCACCTGCACGATGCAATGCACTGCAACGCTCCGTTTTCCTCGCCAATCTCCGTCGTTTATCACACCCGAAAAACAAAAAAATCTACCGTATCGAAAATGAGAGAAACTCCGAGAAAATGCGTGTATTCTGAGAAAAGCGAATGCGAAAAATAGTAGAGTTGAGAAAACCCGCGAGGGTATGAATGAAATCTTTTTTTGTAAATGCTGTACTGTGCGCCACAAAATGCTATTATATCCATGGTTGCGAAACCATTCGTATAGTGTGTTGTATCAATCTATTCGTATCCGTATCATGTCGTATCGTAAAAACAATGCATGTAGATCATGCTCGCTCGCTCGCTTAAGAACCCCAGAAACAAAAGTATGCAGAGGAGAGTAAGAGAAAGATGTCGAGGAGGATCTAGATCTAGTTGTATCCACCACGTCCATCTTCCTCCTCATCATCATCGGGACCACGGTTGTAGCCTCCTCGTCCCATGTTCACAGGCATGGAGATGCGGGATTTGTCTTCGTCTTCGGATTCTTGGTTGGGACCGTTGTATCCACCGCGGCCGAAGTTGACGAGCGGGGTGCTGGAGAATGAAGTGCTGGTTGAGGCGGCCATTGTGTTGTAAAAGTAGATGATTTTTTGTATTGGATAGGATGTGAAGTCGTAGTAGTAACTGTGAATGTAGTGATTGAGGTGCTTTGCTTGTTTTTGGTAGTGGAAGTGGGTTGGTGATGAATATATATATAGTGTGAGTATGGAGATGATTCACTGAAGATGTAGTAGTGTGGAATATTGATAGATGAGATGATAGAGAAAAAAGAAAGTCGACAAGAAGGGCGCAACGTCTCCCTATATAGCTCTTTGTTTCTCACAGACTCATCCCCCTTCGTTACCAGCAATGAGGATCGAGGATGATAATTCAGGCATCATTTCTCATCATCATAATCGTAATAATCGTAATAATCATCATGGTCATAATCAGCTTCAAGAATACATGCTATGCAGTCATATCGAACAGGTTCGGTACAACTTTTTGATCCTGACAAATCCGTTCCTCGCGATCCCTTGTCTTCCTGGAATTACATGGAACGAAACAGGCACCTTCAGTATGAGTATTGAATGCATTTAGAATCTTGGTGGATATTGTTGTAATTTCTCAGCCTCCTTTCGGAAGTCCTACGAGTTGTTGAAATCTATCGTAATCCATGCCAATTGAATTATCGGTCCGCTACGTTACTGAATATAAAATACCTAGGTAGTCCTAGTTTTAGGGTTATCAAGTCTTACCAACAAGGGTTATAAATATATGAATAGTAGTGTGAAATGTGTATATTGTCATCCTACAAATTGGATCCCGAGTCTGCTGGCTCGTTATGCCTACAAGCTTGTTACTCTTAGACTATCTGGTTGATTGAATAGAGCAAGAACAGTGGATTTTATAAATCCTAATTGTTAAATTGATCTGAACAATAAACTTTCGATTTTGTAAAGTTTGTTCCATTTTAAAAATAGTAGATATTAAGCATAGGGTTAACAGTATATTCCAAATATATGGATCGACATCATATGGAGCTATTTGGGTGAGTGGAAGATTTGCAAGGGTTCTTGCTATTTGGTGAGAATACCTATTTTATTCGTGATATAATTGCGGGACCGCTACTACTCGCTATAGAAACTGTTGCTGCTGCGCAAAAATAACTATTCATCCGGTACCACTGACCGCAAGTAGTATTTTAATGTACTTAGGCACCAAGGCTTATCATTTGTTTTAATATCCATGTATGCATGTTTCCCTCCTAAACCAGCCAGGGTAATCAACTGCCTTGTCTGGGAATTACTTCGAAACGAGGTTGAATAAGGAAACATGCGGTACAGTACCTTGCATCCCAAAGATCTTCTACAACACGTTTCCTCCTAGGATAGTTATGCCGTCTCACAATACCCCCCCAATCACACTTTATAACAAGTTGGTTGAAGACCTACACATCTCTCAGCCCTACGATCTGTACACAGGGACAGGGGATATGACAGGTCGGCTATTTATATCCTTGCATTAGATTGTTGCTTGGGTAATGGGCGGTGGGGTTTCCTTTGCTATCTTCTTACACTTAGCTTTACAGCAAATCACATCCACATTGAGTAAACCGAATCATGAGGGCTTATAAGTTGTAGCCTGTTGATATTTTGGGTCGCCAATTTACTATCTGTAGGTTTGTGGCACAATCCATCTTCTGGCCTTGTTTTATTTACGTGGAAAGATCATCGTCTCAGTCACTTGGCGCGTACAGTATTCGAGATATATGTGGAGCTACAGTCGTACGATCGACACGAGCTAAGAGAGATTGCTGTTGAATTGTTGCAGAAGGGAATTTTTATCTAAGGCATCCAACTTCTTCAACTTATTTATGCCTTAAAGATAGTAAGGCATACCACCCGGGCGAATTAGGGAAGGCAAAGCGAAATACAATAGATAGCATTAACGTTGTAAGCTGACCACCATGCCCTCTCGGTACCAAAGTTTGTTTCTATATTCTCTGACCTACTACTCACAGGACGAGCCGAATCTGCTGATTCTGGGCTCGATTTCACCGAATTGCTTAATGAAGAAACCAGGAAATGAGATATAGAGCTACTTTTAGCGTCAGACTACGAATCCGCGAATGGGAAATCAACGAACCAAGCCCCGGATCCGAGGACATGTTCACTGGGATGCCAAGGATTTCTTAGAGTGGGGGTTCTCAGCATTTATTGAACTGTGCCATAAAAAGCTCCATACGATGATAACCTTGACATCCTAGAGGGGCACAGACAGGGTAGGTCGTGGGCAGAGAGACCCAATCTTATGGCCGTTTTGTTGGCGTTGTATTACATATTGATATTCCCTTGGGTCCGGCGACGGCTGGGCCTTGTGTTCAGATCTGTCAGTAGTTGCGTCGTGATCGCCGTCGTGTTCGTCCTTGCACATGTCTCCGATTGGAAAGGAGTCAACTGTACCTGCATCGTGCCTTATGCAGATCCAGTATCATCATGTATTGTTAATCACTTGATACCAACAGCCACAAAAAAAAACGCTTAGCTCTTACGGAATGATACTTCGCCGATGTGACAGTATATCGGGGTTCCCAGTTTGCGGTATCACTGTCGCGGATTTTGCAGTGCCTGGTGATTTTGCTAGTTACTCTATACAGACACTTATTGATGACTGTTGAGCGGAATTTTGTAATCACTGAAACCCCCCTTGTTTCCTCGCTAAACCACCCCGTAGAATTGCCAAGTAAACCCTGAACTTTTCGAACCCTATAGCCAGTAATCTGGAATCAAGAACAAAGTTCTAATCCAACATAATAAATCTGACAATATTTTCCCCAAATGACAAAGGATTGATGCGGTACGGTACGGCACATCGTATCTATCCCCATAATATAGTCTGATGACGATGATGACAATGCCAATGCCTATGATCACTGTTTACTCAGCCATTGCAGCCAGCCCCTCGTCGCACTGCCCGCCGTCTGCTCGGTGGAATGATGGAATCCAGTACGAAATTTAGTTTGGGTTTTCTTTTCAACAAAAAATAGCATCAATGTCAATACTTCATCATCATTCGTTACTCATCACGAAATAAAATCCTAAAGACTCCATATTTCCTGCGGAAAGATTCCAGTGAATCCACTTATCGTAAAATAGAACCATAGGCACCTCATGCAATCTCCACCCATCTATGTACAGTATACTCATCTTCCCTCATCATCTCACTACAACAATTTGCAGACACCGCCGCACCCAGTAAACTACAATATTGCTTCGTGCGGTGAGCCACTGGAATTCCAAATGGAACGTTACCTCGTGGCATATTTCGCTTGCCATTGCCCTGCCTGTTTTGATATCTGAACCTGCAGATAAACTGCACTGTCCATACACTACGGTCGGCACTTTCAGCGCACGCTCCAGCTGGAAGTGACTCGAGAAACACCTGGAGTTCTTGGGACGCGGATGTCAGATCTTAGCGTCCGCGTTACTTCATGTATTTTTGAGGTACTTACTCAGGAAAAAGCCATTGCTAAGCTTCTTGTTGGTCGTTATTTATAGATTGTAGATTAGGTCATATTGGATTAATAAGTACATTTCGGGAATGGTTGAGCAAGGTAAATTAGTGTTAATTAGTGATATTAAGAATAGAACATGTCTATTTGCGGTGTAATGGAAGCGGAATCTTCATTTACGTCCGATATTTGTAGTATCTTCCTAAGCTACGCAGAAAAATAAAGCTTGTCGAAATGTTGGATGGGAAATGAAGAAAGATCGGATGGTTTTCTTACATCCTATTCGGGACACAGATCTTTACGACTTCATATATATTCGAGAGTATAAACTTGGGGGCCATTCACCCCCATGGCACTTAGCGGTAATTCCAAACGCTTTTGGGAAGTGTACGAACTATGGAGTGCCGCCATAATGAATACCCACAAGTACAAACTAAAGCAGAAACCCCATCCTGTAGTTCGTCGTACCTACAGAAATTATATTGCCAAGCTCGGCTAACATTACCGTCGTTCTTGTCCTAGAGAAACTCATGCGGAAGAAGGCACACAGAAGGAGGAAAGAAGCCCCGGCTTACATCACGGTTGCGTCTCCCTGCAGATAATGTCTCTCAAACAGCCCCCAATATTGAGGCTCAATGCTTGCACCTCGTGCTCGTTGCCGCGCCGTACACATGGCAGCAAGGTTTTCTACTAATTCGCATGGCAATGGCCAGATACCGCGTGGCTCGGCAGGGGAGGTAGTGGGGGAACGAAAAGACTCGGGGGTCTCGGCCTACAATTGCTGGGTTACTTGTGTATAGGGGTTGTAGCTTGTAGTAATTGGTAAGGCTGTGTATGAGAAAGATGAGATGGTTTGTTCAGGGATTGTGTGATGTTTACTGACATATAGTTCTAGTGTTTGGTAAGCAGCCCAGCGAATTGTTGCGGTGAAGTGCTAGTATTTTTTTGAGTTCGCCGAGAAATAGAAGAAAAGAAAGAGTCATACCGAAGAATGCAACCTAAAGATTATACGAAATGGCGAAATCTTGGATGAGTATGTGGGTTCGTTCTTAATTGGCAAACATCGAAAAGGGCCAGGTCAGCAAAGGGTATTTGGTACTTTGTAGATACATTCTACCAGGTACCTGTTATGCGCCTAGGTTTTTATTATAAGATTCCATGTTCAACCTTTATTTAGTAAATCGATTATTTCAATTCTTTTAAAATCAAGCTTCAAAATATGAAGAGTTCATTGTTCAAATCCATCTGAATAAATGCATTATTTATTTTTACCTAATCAATAACGTAGTTGCAAAGTGACAAAGAGCTAGGAAGCCAAAGAAATCATGATTGCTTGCTCAATCCACTTTTCAACACAGGGCTTTCTAGAACCTTTGCCCAGTCATGTAACATAGTCGTATTAGTGACGCTGAGCTGAACCTCTTCTCCAGCACGAGCCTTCATTTCTTCTTCGTAGCTTGTGATGGCGGAGGCTTGGGATGACTTCTCTTTCAGCATTTTGACAAGTGTGCCGGCATCCGTGATGGAATGATTCAACCCCTGTCCACGTTCTGGCCACAGGTTAGTTGTGTGTAACGGTATAGGACGAATAGAAAACATACGATAAGTCATCGGGTGCGCAGCATCACCGACCAGTGTAACTATTCCATTTCTATTGTCCCACTTGTGTGTCTCCTCTCTTGGATCCCAGACACGTAAACCAAAATACCAAACTGGCTGATCTTTTGATACCCATTCGTATGCGCTCTTCCAAGGTTCCGTGTATCCCTTTCCGAGTTCAAGAATCTGTCTCAGTCGCGCTGAATTGTCAAAAGTTTTTGCTTCTGCGTCTTGTGTTTCGATACTTGAGTACCATGAAATATAGAAGAAGAACGTCCAAGTCTCAGGTGCGTTTGGGTCTGGTGCGTCTTGTAAGCCAAAAAAAGCAAAGAGGTTGTTGGGATGCGGAGAGGCCAGATAAAGCGGATGAAATGAACGAAGAAAAAGAGCTTGTTCTCGAGTAAACCTTGCTTGTATAAAAGATGCCGCGTATGGAAGCCGTGTACACATTGCAGGCTCGGGTCCAAGAAGGAGTCTTCTGACAGTAGAGCTTGCGCCATCTGCGCCCACTACCAAGCTTCCCGTTACATGTTGACCGTCTTCAAAGATGCAAGTCGCACTATTTACGTCGTATATAATGTCTTTCAATCGTTTGTTCCATCTGATATCAAGACCTTTCACTAGGAGCGCGCGAAGTTTTGATCTTCGCAATCGGTGAAAATATGGGATTTGCAGGGCAGAAAGCAGCTCTCCCGTAGCGCCATTTAGGAACGACAAACTTTCAAGCGGTTTTGTGGCAGTATGAGGATCGACTTGACATGATTGAAGCTGGAGTCTAGCAGAGCCAGGAATAAGTGATCTCAATATAGGAATTCCCCAGTGAAGTCCCATGTTCCAATCGCGTTGTCCAGGAACCGATACGGCTTCATTTTTCTCGAAAATTATGACCGGAATACCTGCCTTTCGTCCGGATTTAGCATTTACGCAAATATTGCATAAGGCAGAGGGGTATTTTACGAACTTGGTTGAGTCCATGTGCTATTGCAAGGCCTGTACAACCTACGCAGTGATATTAATGGTGAGCGAATGCCCAGTACTGCAAGGATCAATTTCAGAAGGGTCATATATGTACCTGCTCCAATGATGATCACTGGATCTTGAGAATCCCACGAGGGATTTGAAATATCTCCCATGATTCGAGTAATTTGAGACGTTTCAATGGATCAAGAATTGTGAAAAGGAGAGAGAGAAATTAAGAGGAGGTGGAAAGAGGAATATCCATTAATACTGTCAAGATTTTCTATACTGAATTGGAAGAAGCCTCCTTTCGGGGAAATCGAACATATGTACGAAGTTCCATTTTATTCTTATATTACTATCATACGATTGGATCTTGAACTACGAAACTTTTCTTGTCTTTCTTGGGGTAATGCTGCCATGCTGCGGGGGATGAGGTTCGATTTGGATCAATAGGGTTAGGTTTTCTATTTGTATATTTTTGGATTGCAAATCTCCTGACAAATACTTTTTATAAATTTTATTCTTCGAGTGCAAAATGAACACTGAATTGGTAAAGGATTTTATAAATTTTATTCTTTGGGTAGTAGATGAATATTGGATTATTAAAACAGACCACCAGGACTTCAAAAATTAATTATCAATGAGGGGGAGATAAAGGATAAGTTTTATGACTCCGATTCCTCGAATGATGGTTAAAGCTTCGATGTTAGGCGTTGTCTGAATTTACGTATTATCTATTATATCGGCGTATTTACCTATTTAGCATTACCATCACGCCACCATTTCATAACAACTTCTTTTTCAGGGTCATCATCCGAGCGGGTAGTTCGGAATCCTTTTTAAAAATCTAAGCCGATATCATTTGCTAGTGCATCTTCCAAATGTTGGTATGTGGGTATGGCGAAAAGATGGGCTTGCATGTAGGTATACAACACTTGTTTGTTTGTACGACAATATGGTACGGTAGATTTATTGTAACTTTGGCTAGAGTGGTGATGGCATGGTGGTATAAGCTGACAGGGCCAGTATGTAACATTGTAGTTGGGAAGAAGAATTTCATGGGCTTTTTCTTCATTTACAACAGTTGGTAATTGTTTTTATATTAGATTCTTACAGAGGTATACATCTAATAATACTCGTTATGCCCGTAAGTTTGTCATTTTGTATTATAAATCTCAATGTACAACATCTATTTGATAAATCAGGTCTTTTAAATGTTCAACATCTATTTGATAAATTAGGTCTTTTAAAAGCGAACTTTACAATGTTACAATGTAAAGAGTTTATTGTTCAAAACCAATTTAACAAATATAATCTATAAAATTCATTGTTTTTGTTGTATTCAATAAATCAGATATTGTGGTCTGAAAGTGACAAACTTATGGGTATAACGAGTAGTGTGTTGAATTAAACTTGCCTTCTTGTCTTCCTGGCTTCTCTTTGACGGCTTTCTGCCCTTCGTCAATTGGTGGCTGGCCATCCTCCAACATTCTTCGCCCCCTGCCCGCTTCCTTATCATTCTTTAGCAAAGCAAACCCGAGCCGTTGTGTGGGGCACATAAAGAGACAATTTGACGCTTTACAGGGCGAGTACTATAAAGAGCTAAAGGAATTATTGCCTTCACACTTACTGCTAGAAACAGAGTAGTGATTATATCTGCGTCTTTCGGACTTAATTATCCCAACAGTTGGAGCAAAACCCCATTAGATTTGAACCATGCAGGACAATGACAGTGCAAAGTCCGAACAAACGACTAATTCACTGTCAAACGAAGCTCCTGAACCTGGAGCTGCACTATCAACAACATACAATTCTACGCATGACTCTGCTTTAGAATTATCACTACCTGAGTCAACTCCAAATCTACAGCAGACAGCATCGGCAACAATCAACCAAGAATCTCAAGTCGATCAGGAAGAACAAGAACCGTTCGACGATAATGACTCTGCTTTTGGTGGCTCGCTAATAGGTTATGATACCGATAGTTTGGCAAGTTATATTACGGATTATCGTTACGAGAATGGCAGACGATACCATGCCTATCGAGATGGTGATTACTGGGTACTTTCTCTTCTACATTGTCAATATCTCTGAATGGCTCCACCGAAATGACAATGTACTGACTATCCAGGGTCCAAATGACGACAAGGCAAACGAAATACAAGACCTAGCTCACCATATGTATCTGATGACGTTAGACGGCAAACTTCATCTAGCGCCAATCACCAACCCACATAATATATTGGACGTAGGTACGGGGACGGGTATATGGGCAATCGACATGGCCGACACCTTTCCATCTGCAAACGTAATCGGCACAGATCTTTCCCCTATCCAACCCCTCTTTGTACCTCCCAATTGCGCTTTTGAAATCGAAGATCTAAATCTTCAATGGACATACCCCAAGTCGCATTTCGATTTCATCCACGTACGAGAACTCTTTGGTTGTGTGGTCGATTGGGATGAGTTTTTCGCCGAAATTTATTCCTCCCTAAAGCCAGGGGGGTGGACGGAGATCGTCGAGCATGCAGTTTGGCCAAAAATTGATGACGAGACGGCAAATAAAGGTGGGTTTTTTACAAAGTGGGGAGAGACGGTGACCGGGCTGGGAGAGAAGTTTGGGAGAAGTTTCACCATTTGGGAGGAGAGTAAGAGGAGGATAGAGGCCGCTGGCTTTGAGGATGTCACAGAGGTGAGATACAAGTGGCCGATGAACCCATGGCCGAGCCCGAAGTATAGGACTCACGGTAATGATGGAAATAAGAAATGGGAGGTGTTGAAAGAATTGGGCCGCTGGAATCAGTATAGATTATATTACGGAGTAGAATCTTTCATGATCAGGCTGTTGACTACAGTTGGTGGGGTATGTAAGCTCTATTGATTTGACTGGGAGCTTTGCTAATATACTACAGTGGTCTTATGAGGCAGCTCAAGTGTTCCTTGCCGAGATGAGAAGAAATGTGAAAGACGAGAGTATCCATGCGTACCTTGATGTGTAAGGCACTTGGTGTCCATAACATTGAGACCTTAGTACTGATCCTTCGCTTTAGTACTGTCGTCTATGGTCGCAGGCCTGGGGGAGGTGAACCGGCGCCGGAAAGCAGTGCCATCCCTCCACTACAGCCTCCAGGGGATGCAATCCCTGGTAGTGTCGCACACGATGGTCTTTAAATAGTGAGAGTTATGACTGAAGTGCTTGGGATTTAGCATGGATTAATAAGGGAATTGGAGTAGAATCGACTTTCGCAGTTGAGGTGCGGAGGTATTTTGCATTTGGAATTAAGTTGGCAGAAATGGACATCTGCCTTTCCAAACCACAAAAGCCAATACCAGGAGAGTGAGATGTTTGTTTGTGCTCGAATATGTTGGTGGAATTAATCCTTGCCACATGGCTGTGGTCCAGTGCCAAGAAATGAAGCATTTTCGGGGACGGAGTTCCCCACTTTGAGTCGAGAAAGTGGATGGATGATTATACGTGATATGATCCTTCATCCATGATATATGCCATCCAATATATATACTATTTAAATACTACCCATAACTATATGTGGGGGGAGTGGTCATAATGGGCATAATGGGCATAATCGCAAACGAGAATGTGGTCATCTAGGAGCAGGAGATCTGGGCGAAAACAAACGCTCCAATAAACAGGTATACTAACCGTGCCCTTAGAAACAAACCCCTGGTCATTTAACACCTTTTGAAACTTTGTGGCTTTAGTAACAAGAAATAGCTACATACTAGATTACCATGACTTGATATTTGAGCATCGTTGTAGCTGCATGCCTCTACAGGATATACATCTAATGTATATGAACAAATGCTCATCACAAATACGGAATACAAGAAATAGTTCAAATCTTGACTGCCATACTACTCAGGTCGTAGACGATGCTGAATCGTAGAAAGTATTCACAAATATGTAGTCAAATTTGGATAAAATTTCGCCTTTGCAATGCTCGCTACCCAAACATGACAGACAAGAATTCTCATGACTTTTTTAATCTACTTCGGACTGATCTTCTTCATCATCCTCATCATCTTCGTCTTCCTCATCATCCGAAACACTTTCTCCAAGTTTCTTCAGACGTTCTTTATACTTTGACACTTTATCCTCCAAATCCCCGAACACCATCAAGAGGTCATCCAGCTCACCCTGAGCTGTCTGTCGTGCTGTTTCTTTATCCTTCAGTGCGATTTCAGCCGCACCTATTCTGTCGTGTGCAGTACTAGCTCGTTCTTCCGCTTCTTTGGCTTTTTCTTCCGCTCGATTTAGCCGCCCGTCTAATTCGGCTTTGCTCGTTGAATATTCCTCGTGCGCTGTCTGTAGATCCTGTACATGGTTTTTGTTCGTCTAATGAAGATTAGCGGTTAATGAGATGTTTAAAAATCTGATCGGCAGCATACCTTTTCGAGATCAGTTTTCAGTTTTTCGACTTCAGTCTTTAAGTCGACGATCTCCGCATCAGTTCGTCGCCGAATTCGTTCGGCATTAGCCTCTGCTGTTTTTTGCACATGTTCTAATTGCCTTTGGTAATCTTGAATGGCCCGGTCATGTTCTACGACCAATACCGCGGCATTGGCCTCTGCTTTCTTCTGCGCGTCTTCTATCTGTTTTTGATATTCATGGCTGGCTCTGTCATTCTCTGCACGGAGTTTGCTTCCAAGTGTCAGCACTAGTATCACAATGTGCAAAGCATATATACGCACTTGATATCTTCTTCGTGGTGCCGTTGAAGTGCTTCATTGACATTTTTGATCCTGCCAAGGTCTATGGCTGCAGTTTCTTTTGCTCTGCGATGATCGGCCTGTTCTTGCCCCAGCTGTCTCCCAAGGGAAATTAGTTCTTCCTCAGCCTTCTGGAGAGCCTTATTCTTCTCTTCGACCTGGGATCTTAAAGAATCTACCATTTCACGCGATATCCCCTTTTGTATACCATTGGCGATAACTGGGATTTCAAATCCAGGTTCTCGATCAATTGCACGAAGTAGCCGACTGAAATTATCTTTCACAAAATCGACAAACGATTTGTCGAAGAAGACTTCGGGAAGGCCGCCAATAACTGCAGAGCTGAGCTTTTGGGGGAGAACTTCAAAGTCTCGCAACAGTGGATGCGCTCTTAATTTCGTAAGCCGATCTATATATTGATCTCTACCAAGCCGTGAGCATAATATTGGGTGGATTGTTGCTCGTGGAACAGGGGAATCCTTGGTGGAGAATTCGTAGACAATTCCAAGTAGAACGGCACATAATCCTTGAATCATGATTCCGTCACCACCCGTGTGGAGCGCTGCCCGAATCAAGCTCTCAATATTGCTGCCTTCGCCAAGGAAGTCGTTGACTGCATCTGGATCTTCAAATAGCCATCCACATAGAAGCATGAGGTAAGCGACCAGTATTCGCTCATCGACAGCTTTCTGAACCCCTAGCACCACATTTGCAGTAATGGACTGGATACACGTAACTACTTCTTCACCGCTATCAGCATCACCTTCTGCAACGCCCATCGCCATACTTTTTGCCTCTGCATCTTCGAATATTAGATGAAACAGAAGCACGGACGCAAACCAGTAGCGGTATGGATCATTCACCATATGATTATCCAAGGGCTGAAGAAGAGTCGTCAACACGTTTGCCGTTTCATCAGCACCGGAAACGTGACCATCTATAGCACGGCGAAGGAAATGTTTACGGATTGCCGGATGGTTGTAGAAATATGCCTTGATGCACTCGCAAGCTGCAGCACGCGTATCGAAGGATGATAATGTAGGTACACTCAAGGTCAGATCAAGTAATCCATCGATGACATATACCTTGGGAATGCCATTTTGCTGGGACTGGCCGTTACCATCAACCAAAGGCTCGTCAAGAACGGAGGTAACTTGCTGTTGCGCAAAATTTTCCTGGAGGGTTTGGTTGCCACGGATCATATCTGCACAGGTTGCAAGAGCCTATCGTAAAATCAGAACACTTTCATGACCCAAATGGAAAGATGGCAAAAGCATACCTCGGATTTGATTTGAACTTCTGTAGATCGACTGAATGCTAATTGTAAAACTTGGTTTAAAATCCCGTGTTGATAGAACGAGGCTTGGTTTGCTTGTGTTCCCGCGCCGCCTGTAATAAGAAACAATCTTAATACAGCAAGTAGAGCATATATATTCCGGTCTCTTTGAATTTGAGCCCATTCAGCCACTTCGCCGTCCCCATCACCACTCAAGGCATCACTCAGTAGTTTTGATAGTTTCGGCACGCAGCCTGTTTCTCTGAAAAAGGATTGGTTTGAAACATTCAAACGCAAAAGATTGGCAAGAAGTATCAAGCAATCCTCCACTACTCTGTCGCCGTCCAAGAGTGACCCCTCGAGCTTTATAATATTGCATATTCGATCAAATGCATTTTCGAAGGCAACCAACTTCTGGAGTTCCGAAGAGTTTGGTGTCAGGTATGTCAACAATGAAAGTCCTTCATTTCTAACAGCATCCCTACGATCATCTAATATGGCCACAAGCCTTGATATACCCAAAGGGGCCGTGAATATGCATTCCTCCGTCCTCTCGGTCCGCGAAGACAAAATCACAGATAACAGTTGCAATGAATAGAGACGGGAATAGAAATCGTTCGTATCCAAAAAGTCCAATAGTAATGTTATATTGTCTTGACGTGTTGTGAACTCGTCTGCTATAAAATATGCAAGCTCCTCAGAGGCCTCTGCACTATTTTGGTTCGGGTTGAATAGGAAAAGTAAGGTTTCGAGGACGACTTTTATGGAATCAACATCTTCACCATCATTGCGCAATGTCGAGATCAGTCCCCTCAAAGCCTCCGAAGCCACTGAGGCAGGGTAATCTTTCGCAAAACTTCGCAGGCCAAGGCATGCTGCACGTCGATCTTCCAGGAGAGTAGAGGAGGTAAGCCGAGAAGCGTACACCTTGTAAGTACTGAGTTAGTTGACAAAATCATATTGTACCCGGATGGGCATTATAACTGTAATGAATTCCACGTAGATGCGCTTACAGAAATGGTTTCCCCAACTTTTGACATTTCCTATAAATAATGAAAGGTGTTCGTTCGTTCTCGAGTTTATTGAAACGGCTCTGACTCTCTTTCCACCACTGCAGCTAGCTATCGTTTGTAGTATATATTCCTTGTTAAAAGGTCATAAAAAAGATCATATTGGTAAAGGTGGTTAAGTAAGTTTATGTTGTGAAAATTGGTACATAACGAATAGCTCAATACCTTTCATCTCACCAAAGAATGAATGGAATGAATTAAGTAAATATTTTTATATAGAATCGAGAGAGTACTGTCTCTATACTATAGGTACTGGTATTAATTTTTAGGGGCAAAATAAATAATTACACTGATTCAATTAATTTGAAGCTTTCTCCAGAGTTTTGGGTGAGGTCTAACTCAAAATAGAGTAGCTTATACCATGATAGTAGGTAAGGTCCGCGCCCATGTCAAAGCTACTAGAAGGATTCACCGCCCAAGTGAACACCACTGCCAAGTGAACACTCTACTGCTTGTTATATTTATAAATTCAATGACTAGCATTTATTTAATAAATCAATGTTTTTTTTTGTAAAAAAAAAAGCTTTATAATATAAATTTGTTACTTACTAGGTACCTAGGTATTGTTCAAATCCAATTCAACAAATAGGATTTATAAAATTTATTGTTTTTATTCAATTTGATAAAGCAAAACCAGATACACTCGTAACACTGTATGTCCGGCAGAATTTACTAGGGCGTCCACTTGGCAGTGGTGTTCACTTGGGCGGTGAACTCTTCTAGTAACGGCGCATCGTAGATAAAATATTAACTGTATTTTTTTGCCTTTGCTTCGCTTGCATCCTCAAGCTCATGCATGTACCGGTAAAGATTATTTTATACGACACCTCTCCGAAGTTTCCTTTATCCTCTTCTCCTCTACAAAACTCATTATTTTTGAATTTTATTGATTTATTACACATTGTCGCGATACTTTTGTTGACTGGCGCACACAATCCATCAACAAACGCGATATTTCTTTTGATCTAAGCAAGCTCTTTGAAGAGATTCCTTAGATCTAATACCAGTATCAAATTCTCAATATATACTTCGAGGATTTCGTTGCCTATCGGTATTTTATGAGCAAGCTAGATTTTAGGTACCAGTAATACTAGGTAGCGCAAAAAGCGCAAAAAAAAGAAAGAGAAGCAAACTTTACTTTACTTCAATTCACTTCACCTTACCAACCCATCTCTTTCTACCTGGTGGTTTATAGGTTTGAAAAATTTCTACGACAACCAGATCTAACGCATTAGAATCGAGTTTCACTCTGCGAAGTTATTCGACAAAATGGGTGTTCCCGCATTGTTTAGATGGCTGGTAACTATTTACCTCTGCGACAATGATAAAATTTTGAAGACTAATCTTTCCAATTTATAGTCTCAAAAATACCCCAAGATCATCTCACCAGTTATCGAAGAGCAACCGCGCGAGATCGATGGACATGTTGTACCAATTGATGCCAAAGGACCGAATCCCAATGGCGAAGAATTTGATAACCTTTACTTGGACATGAATGGAATTGTTCACCCTTGTAGTATGTATATTCACCACCGCCAGCCATTCTTTCTGTGCTCAATAGCATGGCCTTGTTATTGCTTTGCTAATTCATGCTATGTAGGTCACCCCGAGGATCGACCTCCACCCAAAGACGAAGAAGAAATGATGATGGAAATCTTCAAATACACAGATCGGGTAGTCAATATGGTTAGACCCAGGAAATTGCTAATGATCGCCATCGATGGTGTCGCACCTCGTGCTAAAATGAATCAACAACGTTCACGCCGATTTCGTTCCGCGCAAGAGGCGAAGGAGAAGGCTGAGGATAAAGCAGAGTTACTCAAAATGTTAAAATCCCAAGGCGGCCAAATCGAAGAAACTGAAATCAAGAAAGCTTGGGATTCCAATGAGATTACGCCAGGGACTCCGTTCATGGATATATTGGCCGCCAGTCTTAGATATTGGATTGCATACAAACTTAACACTGATCCATCCTGGGCAAAGATGAAAGTCATCATTTCCGACTCCACTGTTCCAGGAGAGGGAGAACACAAAATTATGGAATTCGTTCGGTCTCAAAGATCTTCTCCTGAACATGATCCCAATACTCGACATGTCATGTATGGTCTAGATGCTGACTTGATTATGCTGGGGCTAGCAACGCATGAACCGCATTTCCGTATTTTGAGGGAAGACGTGTCTATCAGGGACGCAAAGCCAAGGACTTGCAAGTTATGTGGCCAAGCAGGGCATCAAGAAAGGGAGTGCACTGGTATGGCTAAAGTAAAGGATGGTGAGTTTGATGAAAAGGATAGTGCTCCTGCCCTCAAGCCCTTCATTTGGTTGCATGTCTCCATTCTCCGAGAATATTTAGCAGCAGAGATGTATGTCCCAAGCCAACCTTTCAGATTTGATCTTGAAAGGGCGCTCGACGATTGGGTTTTCATGTGTTTTTTCGTTGGAAATGATTTCTTGCCTCATCTTCCAAGTCTTGAAATTCGAGAAAACGGTATTGATACTTTGATTGCAATTTGGCGTGATAATATACCATTTATGGGTGGTTATCTTACCAAAGATGGCCATGTTGATCTTGAAAGAGCTCAATTTATTCTTGATGGTCTAGCCAAACAAGAAGACGCTATTTTCAGACGAAGGAGGCAGTCAGAAGAAAACTTCCAAAAGAAACGTAAGCTCAACAACGACCGAGGTGGTCGTGGTGGCCGTGGAGGGCGTGGAGGTTTCCAGAATTCTCCATCAAATGGTAGAGATCAGCCTTTTGGCAATGGTGCCCCAACTGGCCTGCCACTTTTCACTCCTGGTAATATAACCAAAGAAGCAAAATCTGTTACCCATGATATGGTAGTCAACCGAGGTGCAGCATACAAGGCAAACCTGGCCAACAAAAGTGCCGCTGCAGCCTTGAAAGAACTGATGAGCAGCAAATCTACCGATGACAATGATGCTGAACCCAAGAGCGGAGAAACTCCCACAGAGGATCTAGGATCTGCACTTGGAAAGCGTAAAGCGGATCTTATCGAGGATGACAGTAGTACACCAGGGCGCAACACACCCACTCCTGGAACTCCGAATGATGATATGCCACCTGATACTGTCCGCTTATGGGAAGATGGCTACGCTGATAGATATTACGAGCAAAAATTCAAGGCCGATCCACAAGATATCGAGTTCCGCCATAGTGTTGGTAGAGCCTATGTGGAAGGATTGGCATGGGTTTTACTTTACTATTTCCAAGGGTGTGCATCGTGGGAATGGTACTACCCTTACCATTACGCACCATTTGCTGCAGATTTCAAAGACCTCAAGGATATGAAGATATCGTTTGAGAAAGGCAGAATCTTTAGGCCATTCGAGCAACTTATGGGAGTCCTACCAGCGGGATCAAGACAGGCCATCCCAGAGCAGTTCCATCATCTTATGACCAATGAGGATAGCGAAATCATTGACTTCTACCCAGAACACTTTGACCTGGATTTAAACGGTAAGAAGTTTGCTTGGCAGGGCGTTGCTTTACTGCCATTTATTGACCCTAAGCGATTGCTCGATGCTATGGCTAAAGTATATCCTTTATTGCCACCCGACGTTGCAGCTCGTAACGGTTTAGGAAGGGACGTCCTACTTGTATCGGATGCCCACCATGCTCTTTACGACGAGCTTACCAGCAAGTTTTATTCTAAAAAGCAGGATTCTACCCACTTGAAGTTAAACCCTCGAGTCAGTGAAGGACTCGCTGGACTTGTTGAGAAGAATGAGGAGTATCTACCTCACAGTTCTTTGGCATTCCCATTGGATAGCGGTGCGATGCCCAGTCTTGACGAGGATCGCTCAATAAGGTAAGCATTATAACTACCGTTTCACTTGATGTATTCCGCTGACAAAATCTTTAGTGTCCATTATGAAATGCCCAAGTCGAAACATATTCACAAATCTATGCTGCTTCTTGGAGTTGAGTTTGGTAAACCAGTTCTCAATCAAGGTGATATCGAGATGACAAAGAGCAGAGCTGCCAAGTCGGGCCGTCAACATGGGGGTGTGCCCTTGAAGGGTGATGGGCGAGGTCGGAATAACTTTAATTATGGATCTGGCAATAACAATCAATATCATGGTCCGCCCAGAAATAACCAATATGGACAGCAAGGTAACTACAACAATAACCATTACCCAGCTCCTCCTCCCAATTGGCAACCTCCTCCTCCAGGAATGGGAGGTTATGGCCGTGGACCACCTCCACCTCCACCTGGTTCATATGGTGCATATCCTTCTTATCCTCCCCCGCCTCCCCAATACGGCTATCCACCCCCCAACAATGATCGCCGACCAAGAGATAATGGAGATGGATACAGGGGCAATTACAATAATTACGATCGGCGCTGAAAATAGTTGGCAAGTTTTTCAAATGGCAAAGGCTTAGAGAGATATGGGAAATTTTCATTTCTAGTTCTCGAGATTTAGTCATAGGTGTATAGTATTGTTTTCGCATAAGGTGCGAAACTTGGGCAAAATAGCATAAAAAATATCAGTTTGCGGAATGCTTTCATGTAGATAGAAAATCAAATTAAATGCTGAAATTGTTTATTTGTCTTTCCAAAACCGGTATTGTTATATATAACTTTGGGCTTCATACTTCCATCAGTGAATGCAATAAATCTACAACCACAGCACAATATCTAATTATATATAATTTTTTAATTAATCAACTATTCGGATTCAGGTTTCTTAATTGCAATGTTCAAATTCTAATTACTGTTTCAACTTACTTGATTTCGCAAATTGATCAAACATTGAATTTTTTAATAAATAAAGCGACCATGAAGGCTCCATCGAGCGCCCCGCCACTCTTATGCGCCAAAATGGTAAGACCTGGCTTCATCAAAACGATTCACACTCTTTTGGATCAAGAGGCCGGTCCCCGCACTGTGAAAGTCCAAGAGTATCTAGAGCTCCTTCCGTAGCTTCACGAGATGCAAGTACTGATAACATCCTATGGTGATAGGAACGGTGGTGATTATACAAAAGCTCCGGACCTAGGAGACCCGTCTTTGCAGCGAAAACCCAACAGATGGCATAGATCTCTTTCAAGATACTCCAGCTTTGATGATACAAAAAACCTTCTACTGCTTCCCTCCGTTCCAGTACTACCACGTCGAAGCGCGGTAGCCATCGATCTAACAGAATCAATGAGTGAAGGGATGCAATTTGCACAATACCAAGTCGATCAGGCTAGCAGATTCATACGGCATCGATTTGAGGTCATGGAAGTTGTGGGGCCGTTCAAGAGTTGCATCAACGTTTTAATGTTTCTGTATGTTTTGGCGTTTGGATGTTGAGGGATTTGGATGTCAAGGCGTTTGTTTGGGTTTGTGCTGCATAATTTCTTTTTCAAAGAAATAGAAGTGGAGTATATATATCTTTGACAGCGTAATATTTTGATAGTTACAGTACACTGGTACAATATATAGTATTATAAATCCCATGTTACATATTCATGTATGATTATTGTTACATTGATATAGTACCTGATACCAATGTTTGGTCACCTAAGTTGTGAATATGTGAATATTTAGCAGTAGCAGTACCAGTACCTAGATGTCTGTAGATAGATAGTACCTATCAATATGTATGTAACCTAACCTGTACCAGTAAGGGGTTTATTTCAAGGCTGGTGGAGTCGGTAGTATTTTATTTCACTCTCCTCTTAAAAAAATACAGGTATCATACTGTACTGTAATTCGTACACGGTCTATACTATACGGTACCGAAAAAACCTTCAAAACCTTCACTATATTTTTTTTGAACTCTAGCCTCCACCTACCGAAGTATCGAGTACCGAACTGTACTCGTAATTCATAGATGATTATTACTTAGCCTGACTTTATTATGCTCCACTTCCTCCTTCGACTCTACCTTTTTTAATAATCCATTGATCCAATAATACACGTGTGTTAATACCTATCTTCTACTTCTACTGTTCAAATAACGAATTACAAAAAGATAAAATAATCTATATCATCAACCTTTCCCCCCCTCAAAATTTGAAGATCTTATGAGAATATAAACCTCACCGATAAATTTCATTTGGCAAAATAAAGAACCTCTGCCCCCCTCCCCTCCCAAAAAGTCAATCCGGTATTTTTAAATTTCCCAATCAAGTGCTATGCTAGTAGGCCTTGTACAACTTCTTGCGGCACAACTTCTTAACTTGCCTAGGCAAGACCAATAATATATTATAGTTCAGCTCCATTGATTTGCTATTTACGAACGCACAGCGCACTATTCTACGCGCATGTCGAAAACCCATTGAGTGTATTGGCGCAGTTGCCAACGCTCATAAAAAGTCATGAGCGAAAACTTCAGTCTGGTCATTGTTTTGGTGAACAGACTAATAACAAGAGTATTGTCTCGATCCTTCTTCATTCTACTCTACATTGTCCTTCCCCTGACATTGGTTTGCGCATCAGCTAATCTCTATCCGCGCATAGCTCCCACATCGGACTGGCATTGATGCACACGACCTCGATCGCGATGAGATTGTCCTCTTGAGTCGTAATACTATCATCAATATTAGCATATCCTCTATTGCGATCGTCGCCGAAGCTCTTGTACGACTATTAGAAGATCTCTCGAAACCACATAAATCCATTTCAACACATCCCTTACATGTTTTACATTCAGAACTTTTCGTTCTTAAGTTATTAGCAGAATGTTGTACAGCCAATTGGGAAAGCATCAATTCTCCTGGGGATGAAAATGGGGAAAGCGGTGGAGTCTCTGACCCCAAAGACCCGGGGGAAGATTCAAAGCTTGAAGGACGAAGAGCATCTCGAAACAAGCTTCTCGCGCGCGATACACCACCAGCACCATTCAATGATGATCTAGCCAAAAGGTTACTGGATGCAGTCAAGCTATTCTGGAGCCCTCTGCCTGAAAGCTACATACTTACGGCCGATAATATCTTGGATGATAGCTTTGGCGGTGGTCTATATACTCGTTCCGATTCGCCAACTTCAGATGCTCCAAACAGTCAGCATAATGACATGGATGCTACAGGACTTTTACAAAAGCACTCCAGTTCTATCGAGGTATCTATAAGGAAAGTGGTAGAGTTCGTATCATTCTCAAATTGGCCTCGGACCCTGGAATATTTTCGTGGTTCACTACGTGGACTTTTGGCAAACCATCTCTCTGGTACAAGTCAAGTGCAGAACAACGCCGTAGCTGACGAGGACAGAAATGCTCTTGTCACCATACGTCTTGTATCATCATTTTGGGTTGACAGCCGGAAATTGGGCGTCGTTATTCAAGAGATATGTGGCAGCTTTTTACATCTGCGCAAAGCGTTCCAGACCACCGTGGCAATAGTCGTGCCTCAATTGATTGCGAGATGGCTGGAGCGTAACCCGGAAGATTTCATTGATCTACACACAATGCACAAAAGACTAGATGGCGGTGCAGAAACGTTGTTCGATATGACAAATACAATGATTGATAGTGGAAGACGAAAATCGCTACTCTTCCCATTTCAGACATCTTTATTATTTCTGCTTCCAGATGTTTTCGAAGTTGCGAGCAATATGAGAGATGTCAAAAGTAGCAGTATATCCAAAAAGGTATCATTCTTGGAGATGCTGAGAAAAACACTCAGAAATAGAAATGAAGCCGCCATCTATTGTTTAACTTCTGTCTTGCAAGCTGCAAGGCACTTTCCCCCTGATAGTGATGCGGCAATCTTGAGCTATGCATTAGACGTCCAGGAGGAAGTTCGCGAGGCTGTGTTCAGAAGGCATGCTGTCGGCGCAGAGAATACTGTCATAGATACTGGCTTGATGACTGCAGCATTTGTCAGTCTCGCACATATAAATCTCAACTCATGTGTTGAAAATCTGGCGCCGTTTTGTCTTGCGCCTAGTACATCTCAAGATTTTAAACTTGCCATCGTTAGAGCATGTTCACATTTCGGCAAGCAGTCTAACGCTGCTGACTACGCGCAATTATTTGCTAAGGTTGCCGAATTCGTTCGCGCATTCTTGAAGGTAGGAATTTACTCGGTTTTTGAGACAGAATACTAAGCTGCATCTAGGGGTTCAGCGTAAGATTCGGGGATGCATATGGGTCGGAATATGCCACGCTTCGCAGACAAATGAAAACGGCATCCTCAGGAGATCTTGTCTATAATGTCCTAGTTTTCTTGGATACGTCTCCCCTCTCACTATTTAGTGGAATCAACGCTATGGAGGATTATTCAGGAAGTACCGCCGATTCAACAAATATATTCGAGGAAATATTTTTTGCCTTCATGATCTTTTTGACATCTGATGAGGAAAGAATTAGAATCCTTACGGGTCAAGTGTCTCGGCGTTTGATGACAGAAAGCACTCTTATGGCCTGGCATCTTGAAAATTGCACTGTCTCAGCTGCTATGAAGTTCAACTTCTGGAATTCCACGTAGGTTCTTTTCGTCTTTTTTTTTAGGAAAGGGAAAGCGCTCTTTTGGCATGGTGCTGATGAAATTTTATTTTTCAGATCCGCGGTACTAGGCTCTGTTGCAGGCAAAGTCACTACTCAGACCACTAATGAACGATCTGCTCTGGTCTTCGTTCACGATTACTTGGAGTCACGTGTGGATTTGATACACATCATGCAAGTAGGTCCAAACTTTCAAGTTTTATCTCAATCCTTTTGGCTTGCAACTTGTTTTATTCTTTTGCAACCCTCTTCGGAACCAACTCTTCAACGCGTGCGTGAGCTTACAATGAACAGGATCTTGCAAAACTTGAAGAGGAAGTCCCTGAGCGAATTTCTACATATTCCACACTTGAAACATTATTTCTGGTTACACTCTGCTCTAGTGAGATAACAACATGTCAACAAATTGCCTCATGTATATCCTTTTGGTCCGAGGAAATTCGACTCGTTGAGTCTGTACCAGACTTCGCAAAGCTTGCTTTAGCTCCTATGCGCAACATGGATATCTATCAAGAATTGGGTTCAAAGGATTTTCGATTCACGGGCCTAGTTGCGTTCCAAAAACGAGTCAGGGGGCTCTTGCGTCAAATGCGACACCCCACAGCCGGTATTGTGTATGCTTGGGAAACCGTCTTTGATAGATGGAGCAGGTTGTCTAAAATTTTCATTGGGTGGTCATCTGAAGTATTAGACGAAAGGATGCTAGGCGAGTGGCGCAATTATTCTGGTTTCCTTGCCTCCTTGGGCGGCGTTTGCGTCTCCTATCAAACCCTTACTCCTACTGCAGATGACCCTGGACTTGCAAACCTAAGATGGATTGACAAACTCACACCTGAAGCGTACGATGATAGTTTACTTACTCGTTACTTGCGACAAAGTGTCCAGTTGTTAGCTAGCAGTAATGCGAGGATACGTGAAGCCACTCGAGAATCGCTTTCCAGCGATCTTGCTAAACCACTACACATGCCTCTTTTTGAGGCTCTTCAGTCAGAACTTGACATATTGTTCGACAGTCCGCGCAGCAACGCAATACCCACTGAGACTCGAATCATATTTGCGGAACAAGCAGCCGCATTATTGAAGAGTATCGTGGAACGTCTGGGAAGCCCGGCTGAAATGGCTTCAGGTATGTCGGTTGATATTGGAGCTATGGCGCTGAACTTTGCGAAATTCCTAAATGGCTCCACTGAAAGCCTTAGCGCGCTCAGGGTTAAGATCAAGATATGCCAGTTGTGTGAGACACTCACACAGAAGAAGGAGCTCCTAAACCTGAGACATGACGTGCGTATTCGCAATCAACTCTTAGAGGTGATTTTTGGGTGGATCGCTCGACCAGGTTCCTCGAGGACTGAGGACGCTGCAATGTTTAGCGGCGGCCGTGTAGACGAGCTTGTTCGTGTCCAGAGAGACCTCGACCGTTCTTGTTTGAAGGCTTTAGCAGACTTAACG
>JWJB01010026.1:0-44087 GCA_000812895.1 Rutstroemia sydowiana | reverse complement strand
TAATAAGTTTATTGCTTACTGTACTGATTTCTAAAAAAAGAAAACAATTACTAGCATCTCATTCCATTGTTGCCGCTGTTAATTGAGGTCGCGGCCATACCAAGTGAAATAATATTGATATATAAGATCTATATATCTAATTTTAACCATGTATTCGTTTCATGATCCTTGGAGAAGGAATATACAGTACAGTAAACAGCAGGTAATAATAAGTTTATTGCTTACTGTACTGATTTCTAAAAAAAGAAAACAATTACTAGCATCTCATTCCATTGTTGCCGCTATTAATTGAGGTCGCGGCCATACCAAGTGAAATAATATTGATATATAAGATCTATATATCTAATTTTAACCATGTATTCGTCTCATGATCCTTGGAGAAGGAATATACAGTACAGTAAGCAGCAGGTACCCGGTACCAACAGTTACCCATTTCACCCCACTACCAGGTACCACATTATACAAGTAAATACATTAAATATTCTACAAATATCCATGTAGAAATAAAATCTTTCGCGGCTATTAGTTTATTCATACCTACAATCAATTATACATGTCTGGTTGGAATTGTTTCATATACATAGTTATTGTCGCTGCTAGCTGCTGTGGGAGCTACGAAACACAACTATCTCAACACAACTATCTATGGGAGCTACCAGCGACGACAACTACGTATCGAGGGTATGATACCGTTAGATCTCCTCATAGCTAGCAAATGGACTGACAGTCATTTTACGATTCCAGTTCCGTAGTCAAGACGATCGCAATCTTGGTTAAACCAACAATACAACATATCATTTCAGCGGATTCCAACGGAAACAACTCCTCCCACCAAGATTTCTTCATCGCGTCACATACATATCACATATCATAAAAGCAAGCAAACAAGAAAGGAAGGATTGTGTATGCGTGTTTCAATTTGCTATTTAGTTGAACCGAGAAGAGGGGTAAATGAGTTATCCAATGTCCACCAACACCAACAGTGAGTAATGCTGAAAACAGTGTCCACCAACATCAACAGAGACTGATGCCATGTCCAGCGTCCATCAATGCCACGAGCGAGTGATGCCATGTCCAGTGTCCATTAATACCACGAACCAGTGATGCCATGTTCAGTGTCTATCAATACCACGAGCGAGTGATGCCATGACCAGTGTTCATCAATACCATGAGCGAGTGATGCCATATCGAGTGTCCACCATTACCACGGGTGAATGATGCTATGCCGATAGCGAGAGGGTGATGTTTAAAGAGACCAGGACGTGAAGGTTGTGTTGATTTTGTTGAGGTGTTGGCGTTTGAGGGATGGGTCTTTTGGTGTGAGCATCTATGGTGCAGGTGGAAGGGTTGGGGAACTGCTAAGAGAGATTGAGGGCCATTTGCTTGGCGATTGTCAGGATTATGCTGCTGGACCATCGCGTCGCGGTCGGTTTTGCGGTGGCCCTGGGCTTTTTCCCTTTGAAGAGCCCCTCTTACGTGTAGTACCTTGTGCTTCACGTCTTCTTGAGCTATCACTTCGAGGGTGACCTCCTGCTCCAGTAGTTGCAGCTCGACCTCTATCCACTGTAGTAGCAGAAGAAGAAGAAGGGGGAGGAGGAGGATGAGCTGCTGCATTGTTTTGCTGGGTTGAGGATCCAGCAGCAGCAGGAGGTGGGGGAGAAGGGGGGAAGAAATGTCAATTTCAATGTCAATAAACGGGATTCGGGGTGGGGTTGGGTGCGAGGTATCTTTTGTCAGCATATCACACCACATCAAATCAACCACAGATTCACATATCACACAAACATGCAAGCGAGCAAGCGAGCAAGCAAAGGGTTTCTGTGTATGCGTGGTTCAATTTGCTATCTGATGAGGGCTGGATATGGAGATCCAGTTTCCACCAATTGTACCAAGAGCAAGTGCAATGCCAAAAGAGTGTGATGTACCGACAGAGCTATACCGAGAGAGCTGTACCGAGAGTGTGTGATGCCGAGAGTGTGTTGTGCCAAGAGCGAGCTATACCGAGCGAGCTATACCGAGCGAGCTATACCGAGCGAGCTATACCGAGCGAGCTATACCGAGCGAGCTATACCGAGCGAGCTATATCGAGAAAGTTGTACCGAGAGAGCTGTACCGAGAGAGCTGTACCGAGAGAGCTGTACCGAGAGAGCTGTACCGAGAGTGTGTGATGTCGAGAGTGTGTGATGTCGAGAGTGTGTTGTGCCAAGAGAGAGCTATACCGAGAGATATTGATGCCAAGAGAGTATGATGTCATGACAAAGTTATACCGAGAGAGCTATACCGAGGGAGATTGATGCCAAGAGCGATGGAGTGATGCTGAGAGAAAGCAAGCTGTGATGGATTTGTTGATTTTGTCCAGATACAGACGATTGAAGCATAGGTCTTTGTGATGTAGTGAAAGTGGAATAGTCGGTAATCCTGTGAGAGAGTTCGAAAATTGATTGCTCAGTGGTTATCAGATCCATGGCTCGGTGTTGGAATTCAGTGTTGAGGTGGCTGTGGAATCGCTGTGGCACTTAGACTTTCTTGCCACCCCTACTCGGGTAAACTGTCGTCGTCTGCGATGGTGGTGGTGGAAGTGTGTCTTTGTACTTGGCTTTTGTCGCGTCAGATGTTTCTTTTTGTGCTTTGGCGAATGCTTGCTGCATGGAGGTATTGCTTGTACTGCTAGATGAACTGTAATTTCCTCTAATAGTACTGGCACTGGAACCTCCTCTGGTTCTGGCTTGTCCTCGTCCAGGCATGTTGAAGAGCTTGTTGGTTGTTTCTTGATGGTTTGGTATGAGAATGTTGTATTGTTGGAATGAAAGGCTAATTGTATGTAGCCTAGGAAATGTGGTGTTGGATGCAAGTGGTTGAGTGGTTGAGTGGTTGAGTGGTTGAGTGGTAACTGGAGTAGAAGAGCTTGGGAGCGTGGAGATGATTGATGTTGGATTGGTGGCGGGCTGGGTTGTTGCTGGATTGAATTGTTGTTGTATTGGATTGGTGTTGTAATGTAGTGATGTTAGAATGGAGTGATGATGAATGAATGTTTTACTACAGAGAATTGACAGCTACTTATACACCTCCTGCACAATACCAACATTTCAACTCCATCATCGAGACACTACTGATTGAGGCCGTGGCCATACCAGCTGAAAGCTTTTCACAAGTTTTTCAAGTTTTCTGCAAAATCTCTACAGCCTCCAGGAATCAGGTCTGCAATTGAGGTCGACCATGGATTCACAATTCGTGGGTAGGATAAATCGTTTATTATCTAAAATATAATAGTACGAATATCTAATTGATTTCTAAGAAATCAAGTTAGATTATTATTTCGAATTGATGCTGAGAAATCAAGTTGGAATGTTACAGTATTCCGAATTGATGTGGTAAATGATTGAATCGAATTTTATTAAATGATTCGTAAGAGAGTATTTGTTTAGAATCGAATACTACTATCATGATAGATTTTGTTACATTCATTGGTATATAGCTTTTATTCTACAATTGAATATCTTGTCCTCCAGGTTTCTCCAGATTTGCTGCTGTATGAGGTTACCCCAGTCACCCCTCTTACCACTTTAGTCCTAGCTGGGGTTGTCATCAAGATGTTTATCGATCCTTCCTTCCAACTTCCCTCTCTTCCAAGGTTCCTGCGGTACCAAATTTCTATCTCCCGTAACAGTTACCGCCGGCTTTGCCACAAAGATCATGAGACGGGATTTAAACTAAACCGTAAGTAGTATACACTTCGCCCACAATCCTCTCGCTTCTCTCTTCGAGAATTATTTCTCTGTTGGTTTCCACCACATTGCCTTCTTTCCGCTCCACTTGCTTCTCTTCCACGCTTTCCGCGGTACTATACTTTTATTCTGTAACATTTACCGCTGACTTCGCCAGGTGGCTCATGAGATAGGGATGTAAACTAACCGTAAGTAGTTCTACGCTTCGCTCACAATCCTATCGCTTCTCTTTTCGACGATTTTGCCTCTGTTTGTTTCCATCACATAGCCTTCTTTCCGCTCCACTTCCTTTTCTCCTACGCTTTCTGCGGTACCAGACTTTTATTCATGTAACATTTACCGCTGGCTTCGCCACATGGCTCATGAGATAGGAATACAAACTAGCCGTAAGTAGTCTTACGCTTCGCTCACAATCCTCTCATGATCCTCTCATTCCTACTTTCAAGGTTTATTCTGTTGGTATCGGTCATATAGATCCAGATAATAATGTCTACATGACTCACTACATCTGCTGCGGATGCGCTTGGAATCTTCCTGGCGTTTAGAAGGAGGCGAAATGCTCTTCCCACTCTACACAAGTTATTTGTAACCGCCTGGCTAGTATTTGGAATTGATCATGAGTTCATTTGTATCTATTTGTATCGCGGCTGTGCTTGGAATAATCTTCCGGGCGTTTAGAAGGAGGCGAAATGCTCATCCCACTCTACACAAGTTACTTGTAGCCGCCGGACCAGGATTTGGAATTGATCATGAGTTCATTTGTATCTATTTGTATCCCGGCTGTGCGTAGAATCTTCTGGGCGCTTGGAGGGAGGCGGAAGGTGGATCGCTCATCCCACTCTACCTACCCAAGTCACTTCTAACCGCCGGACTGGTATTTGGAATTGATCATAAGTTGATTTGTATCTATTTGTATCGCGGCTGTGTCTACAACTGATAGTTATTGGTCGTGAGAGTGTATACATATGGGTATTGATTCCTGTTGGTAGTTCTATGAATCCCTGTCATCTGTCCCGAGGAAACTCTTTGCGTGTTACCGCTGGAATGCGCCTCGATGATTAGTATACATACATCATCGTGGGCTATGCTATTGATAGAAGATGGTTTCTATTGGTTGTACCCTCAGGTTCGCGTGCGTAGTGTTTGTTCTTGGTAGGATTCTCGAAGCATTCTTTGGTTCTTCTACCTACTAGATGATTCGTAATCCTTTGATCCCTGATGCTGTGCAAACTTCCGTATTGCAATTTGTATGGTTGATTTACGTGTATTGTGGGACTTCTATGACTGCGGATGTGTATGTGTGCTGTTTTTGGTGGTATGATAGACCTTTTGCATCGCCCCTTGGGAAGATCATTCGATTTTTACCGCCGGGATGTACATCCGGCTGAGTGATCTACCAGTTTTATGAGACTACCCTTGGCTATGGATACGCATGGGTCCTACATTTGGTGGTATGATGGATCTTCTACATCGCCCCTTGGGAAGATCTTTCGATTCTTACCGCCGGAATATGCATCCGGATGATTGATCTACCAATATTGTGAAACTATCTTTGGCTGCGGATGCGCCTCTGTTCTGTTTTTAGTAACTTCATGGAATCCTTACATCTTCTAGAACCTCCGGGGTTGTTGGAGAATCCCATTCTTCGGAAGCTCCGAGTCCTACTCTTCGCCCATTTTGGATCTGTTGGAAAACGTACTGTAAGAACTTCTATGAGCAGAGTCTTGTAGCGGAAAACTTACTGTTGCATCTTGCGTCTTACATCAAATCTTTTTGATATATTATATACCTTCCATATCAGAACTCGAACTGCAAAAATCAAGCAGACTTTCACTATTGCGTGCAGATGTTATCGGAGATTTGCGAAAATGCCACTTCTTTTTGTCCTCGATTAACGCGGCCCAAGGAAGCGTGGATGGATGGCACTCTAGAACCAGAGCTGGATTAACCATGCAAAAAGAAACCATACGTCCGGCCACATTTGCAGACCTGAAGGCTGAAGATATTGTGCAGGGTTTTCATTGAGTATGATTCCAATTATTATAATTTCAATGACATAGGTAATTCGTATGTTGGTGAAAAGATATATAAACAGCTATCTTATCCAACAGCAAACAAATCATCACTTCAATAAAAACTCATTCAACACAATCAAACCAAATACCATCCCAGCATCAATCCTCTTCATAAGCTCAAACTTTTTTGTTTGGCAATTGCCACTCAATTAAACAACCAACCAACCAACAGATCAAACAAGTCATTTACTTTCAACACCACATTCTTAAAACTATTATACACCATTAACCTCTTATCCTAACAAAAGATCAACCTCTTACCAAACCATCAAAACACAACCAACAAGCTTTCCAATATGCCTGGTAGCAGTTCCAAATCCTCTGGTCCACAGACCCCCGGGCTCACAAGCAGAAATCGTAGCCAACGCTCTGCTCCTCCCAAACCAAAGCCTCTTTCCTCTGAACAAACACAGTACATGCCCGCTTGGCAACAAGAACAACATCAAAAACAGTATAAAGAGTTCTTGCAAGATTGGAATAAACAATGGGGTCCGAAGGCTGGTGAGTCTCGTTTGATAAACGAAGAACCTCCAAATATTAATAGAAAAAATCTTGCAGAAGCTAACCAAAAATCTGACAATATAGCTCCAAAGTCAACTGCGCGCTAGATCGACATTACCACCAGAAGCCTAAGCAATGCAACCACACCTAAAATCATTATCCTCAACTTTATCGAATTTCCAACTCTTCCACATTCATCAAAAACACTCAGAACTCAACAGAGTTAACACAACCTCCACGGCTTACTCTCTCTCAACGCCACACTCTCTCATCGGATCTTGAGACGGAGTCGTGGGGAGGAAAGTGTTTGGTTTTTTGTTGCAAATTCACAAAAGAAGTTGGTGGTGAATGAGGGGATAGTTTGGATGGTTGGGTAGGATGGCGTTTTGGGTTTGCGTTTGCTTTGGCTTTCGGAGTTCGCGATTTTTTTTGGATCTTACTTGGGATTTTGCTTTTTGGTATTCGGAATTTGCTTTTTGGGTTTGTTTTTGGCGTTCGCGATTTGATTTTTGGGTTTGCTTTTGGCGTTGGCGTTGGCGTTGGCGTTTTGTTTATTTGCTTGCGGAGAAAAAGTTTTAGAATCAAAAAAAAGTTGGTGATGTTTGTTTGTGGAGAAATCAACAGCTTGTCTGGTGACTTTGGACTTCAATTGTGATATTGTGTGAGTACTGGAACTTGTTATGTACAGTAATTACTGGCACGGCGATGTACTCATATGCTATCACTGGGCAATTGCTAGGTGGATTCTTACCGGTTGTGTCAGCGTTACTGTACCAGTATCGCCGGCGCCATGATATCCTGACTGTCATGTCAATTCGGTATGTTGCTATGGTGAGTGGATTGAGATCATAAGGATAAGTACTGTATACTGCCATGGCCTAATGACCGATGCCAATCATGAATACATATGCAACGTCGTATGGAGTAATTGTAGAATTGATACCCGGTTGACGGTAGCGGTATTACCGTATTCAACCAAATTGCACTCTGGATTTCATACCAGCTGTACTTACAAGCGAAAGATTCATAACTTACAAGTAGATCAGATAGCTCCGGATTTACAATCAAATAGCACTACTACTCTTCCTTTTCCGATACCCATCGGCGTGTACCTAGTATATATACGAGCGATCCCTTCGAATCCCTCAATATCCCACGTGGGAACTATATTCCTACATAGTTCTAATATTTGTCGAGGAGGGGAGAGTGGAGGTAGGGCAATTCTTCACTATTAAGAAATTCCGACATGGATTTCTTGCTGATGAGTCGTCCAATAAAACCAATCGCACCACGATTGATTTACGAGCGCAGAAGTGAGACAGGCAATTGATTTCTCAATGTGGACTTTTGCTCCTTTCCCAAGACCTTTCATGTCATCTGCCGCTCGCGATGTCCGCTTGTGTCATCATTTTCCCCAGATGTTGGATGTGCTTCGGAATGATTGGGGGTACTTCCCCATGCTCCCCAATCCTTCTCCGGTATGCTTCTACCGCTACCCCACCCGGGTACCTTTTCTGCTGGCGATACAGAAGTGACTATGAAGTGATGCCAACAGCTGGATGCCAATCTACATGGAAAGTTTCAATAAATCGATTGATATCTGCGCCATCTATTATGCTTGGTCTCTTAGATTCCCTATCCCCGTACTCAGCACGACTCGTTGTTCCGCCGAGGATGATATATGAGCGGGATTCCATTCGCAAGATGTGTGCCGAGGACGAGGAACTCAGCGCACAAGTGTCGATGAAAAAGCATATGAATTCTCCAAGATGCTTGCTGTGTTGCGCTTAATGTGCCATTCTATGTCCTTTCTCATCTAGCCATGAAGAAATAACCTCCTTGATCCGCGCCCTCGTGAACCTCTACTTACCCGCTTGCGATATCTTTCGTATCGGTTACAGGTATTCCAAGTTTTGCAAGACCTTCTCCCGGTCTCGCCGTTTATCTCTTCTCAATTCCGGCACGGTTATAACCTATACAGGAAGATAATGAACCTATTGGGCGGTTGAGCCGAAAGTGGGTGAATGCGGGGTATTCTCCCCATCATGGCACCTGAACTTTTCCCCAGACATCCTACTTTCCTTCATTACATTGATTCTTTGAAATCTATATCGGAACCCGTAGTGGTTGGGGATTCGAGATGTATTGGGTTTGAAAGTAGAACGGAGTCGGATTGAGGGGTCTTGATCTTCTCCGGGGGTGAAAGAATTGTAGATCAATAGTAAACGTGGAATACGGTTCGAATACTTTACATGTACCCGGAAATATTTTACACCATATAAACTGATGAACGGAATGTGTTAGAAATACAGTACCGATACTGGAAACATCTGCAAGGTTGGTTTGCCGTCAATTTGAGAATACAGTGATGCCTACCCAACGTGCGCGGTGATATGAAATGAAACATTGGGGTCAAGTTACGGTGATGATGGTATTGAGAGAGAATATTTCGTTCCACAATTCTGAATCTGTACGTGAATTGGATCTCACAGGCTACAGATCTCCGAACCGGGAGCTCGATCTCATGGTTCATGAATTGGCGGCTTCATCTTCCATAAATTGCAGATACTGTATCTACAGTCACTTTAATTCATTGAGTAAGGAAGAAAATAATGCAATGAGATCATATTCCCGTAACACGATATGTAAATTGCATGTAAGGTGGCCAAGTCCACACTGTCAACGGCGTAGGTGGGGGATTGGGCTCTTTGAGGGTTTATGTACGTGGCTCTCGCAATAGATATGTACGGAGATAGCATATCTCTTTTCTTTCAGAGTAAGCAACGGAGAAATACCCAGCTCACTGTAGTAATCTACCACATTGATCTAAAAGTCAAGATATCATGATGCTGGTGATACCATGCAGTCAGAATTCATGCATCAGTTGCCCAGCTCCAATGTAGTATACAAACAATCACACAATCACATAAGTAAGTAAGCAAGAAAGTAAGCAAGGAATCCCAGTGTATGCGATTTGTTTCAATTTGCTATCTAGTTTAAACCGAGGGGGATGTGAATTCCCAGTGACCACCAATACCACGAACGAGTGATGCCATGCCAAGAGAGTGTGTGTGATTTTATATCGAGAGAGTGTGATGCCAAGAGAGTGTAATACCGAGAGAGTGTAATACCGAGAGAGTGTGATGCTAAGAGAGTGTAATACCGAGAGAGGGTGATGCCAAGAGAGGGAGAGACAGTGTGTGTGTGTGTGTGTGTGTGTGAGAGAGAGAGAGAGAGAGAGAGAGAGAGAGAGAGACGTTGAGAGAGATCAGGTTGTGCAGGGTGTACTGATGTCGTCGAGATACAAGCGATCGAAGCATAAGCGTTTCGTGGTGCAAGTGGAAGAGCTGGAGATTCTATGAAAGAGGTTGGGGTTGTTTGCGTTGAGCAATTAAGTACGTCCTCGTTGATTTGACCCTTTACCATCATCCCTTTTTTTTGGTGATCGTGACCTTCCCCTAGTTTGTTCTTGAACCGACGCTGCTAAACGCATATTTTGTGCTCGTAAAAGAGCTTGTATTGTTGCATCATCTTCTGCTAGACGTCTTCTCCTCTCTGCCCTCTCATCTGGAGGTAAACCATTTACCAACCTAGAACTAACAGGAGTTGCAGATGGAGATCGAGATGGAGATCGAGATTGAGGTGGAGATCGAGATTGATGTCTACCGCCATTTGCAGGAGGGGTGCTGTTTCGTCCTCCATGATTGTGATTCCGTCCTCCATGGTTGTCATTCCGTCCTCCATGATTGTCATTCCGTCCTCCATGATTGTCATTCCGTCCTCCACGATTGTTGTTCTGTCCTCTGGTATTGGGTGCATCGGGCGGACTTTGATCCCTTGTATAGTCCCAATCGGCATTTACACGGGCAGTGAAATCCCAATTACGCTCCCAATCTTCCATTATAAAGAGGCTGTTGGAGATTGGTTGCTTCTCGATGATCTGGATTGAGAATGTTTCGTTGTGAGAACGAAAAGCCAATAATGCGTGGCTTTAAAAGAAAACCGCGACGTTGGATGCAAGTGATTTGATTGATTGATAATGATTGGAGTGAAAGAATTGGGAGTATAAAAGTGATTGATGCTGGGTTGGATAGATGTTGGAAAAGATAGCTACTAGTTATATTTCACCGTTATCTGAACTACGTCACTGAATCAATTCAAGTCGAGGCCAGACCAACTGAGGCCATACCCACTGAGGCTGTCCTCATTGCGCAAGTCTGTTTGCCACCCGTGCCCGACTGATATGTGTATACAATGATCTGAACTACATTTTCTCTTGTACTTGTGCTCTCAACATACTTAAGGAAGTTGAAGATTGAAATACAGATAAACAGCTATTCAACACTGAACAACATGCTTACAACCTCTGATGCTATTCACGAATTGTAAGACTGACAAAGTTGGGGACTGCACTTGGGAGTACTGTACCAGGTACATTATTAGCCGTGCAGTGGCAAAGTAGATTCCAACAGACAGACCTCTTTGGGCAACAGGAAATAAAAATATTAATTATTTGATAGCAAATAATGTTTCTATTATAATTCATATCAATTCAATTGACTTTTTATTATTTATTAATATAATATATCTACCTAGTAATCAATTCGAATTCTGTTGATACAGTACGATATTACATTTGGGTAATCCTACCAATTAAGGTTAGGTACTGGTACCGTAGGGTGGTAATATTTCAGAATTCAAAGTTCCAACACTCTCACCTCATTGCTTCTTATTTTCATTACAGTATCATTAAATTCATGTTTATTTGATTAATAAAGACGTAAATGTATAGATTTTTTATATGTAATTTATTTAAACAAGAACAGCCTATCAGAGAGTTGACAACGGAAAAGAATATTATCAATTGAGTAAGTTAGATATATCAGTAGATACTGCAGTAATAGCAGAATCTTTAAGCCTATAACTGGGAATGTGGTGTTAGAATGTATAATTATTTTGATAATTAACTTTTTAATTATAAAATCTCTTCCTTCATTTGTATTTTAAAATAAATAAATCATAATGCTTTATTTACTATTCATAATAGTAAAAGGAATGAAGTGGGAGTGTTGAAAGGGTTTAACTTAATTAAGCAATAATTTGTATATCTTCAATGTACGGTTCTATCTAGATACCCATTTACAAACAATTCATCACTGATACTACAACCAAACAATTACTTGTAAAGGTTTAAGGCGACTGCAGAACTCCATTGAGCAATTGCCATCATCCCAATATACCCTGATCTACGTGGCGAAGTCGTCGTCGGCGGTAAATGTATCAGAAAATATAAATTTGGCACGCGTAGGATCAATAAGGTCCAGATATCAACAACTAAGCCTAAAGAAATCGGCAGACGCGGCAACTTCGAGAAATTGAATTAATTGATTGTGCAAATGCAGTCATTTGGCCTCAATTGCAGACCCGAAGAGTTTTGCAGAATTTTCAATGGACATAGAAAAGGCCAGCTGAAATATTGGTAGATTGTGACTCGATAAATCATGATCCAGATGCATCCAACGCAATGTATAATCGTCATACGGATGAAACTTTTCATACCAACAATGTTGGTTTATTACTCGAGGTGAAGGAAAAGCACCCTCTGACCCCAGGGGAACTTTTTCTCTGTCTCAGTTCAGATAGAAATTGATACCAAGTCCTATTTCTCTCTACTTCATTCCAAAACTTCTCGCAGACTCACATCAGATAGGAATCAATATCCAATCGCACTCCTCTCCATTTCAATTCGAACCCTCTCCTCTCTATCCCAATTCAAAACTTTTCGCAGTCTCGGATCAAATAGAAATCAATATCCAATCCTCTCTATTTCATTTCGAAACTTCTCGCAATATCAATTGAAAATCAACACCAAATCCTTCTCCTCTCTGATTGTTTCCTCTCCAAAGAATTCATTGTCGATAGATTTCCATTTCAACCCTTCTCTCAATCTCAAATCGCATAGAAATCAACACCAAAGCCTACTCCTCTATTTCAATTCGATACTTTTCACGATCCCATATCAGACAAAAATCGATAGAAAGTTCTATTTCCTTCGTTTCAAACTCCTTTCATCACAAGCATGACTCCCTCCATAGAACACGGCAAAGAAAAGGTTGAAGCTGCGCACCGGTACCGCGGTAAAATGACACTCAAAATATCACCAAAGGCACAAGCTGACTTCTCAACATGGCTCGAGAGTAATCCACCATCTGGTAATGGTCGGGAAAAAAGACCAAAAGAGAGACTTGAGAAATGCAGGAAGTATATTCAAGACAGAGACCACAACATTGAAGGTATTGAGGATGAAGATAGATTAGAGACAACTTTACGTTGGGTTCGAGTGTATGGTCGGGCCAAGGCAACAAGTTCATCGCAGCAACCGCCGCCACCACCGGGACTCCAAGCTAATCATGGCTCATATGGCTTGGATGACTGGGATGACATGGATAACACCGATGATACGGAGTGCGAACCACTAGCTGTATCAGCACGGAGGAGGCATGAGAAGCGCTCTGGGCAATTGAGCAAGACAACACGACAGGCGAAGCAAGAACGCGACAAAAGTGCCGGAGGTTACGGTACAGTCGGTTCACGGAAAGAAGGGAAGAATGTAGAAATGGCAGTTCAAGAGAAACGCAGGGACACAAGCACGGCGAGGGTGGAGGCCAATCGGAAAGGTTCACCGAGTCTCTCACATGCCGGGCGGTCGGTAGCGAGCAAAGGATTGACGGTGAACGGTATATTTATGACTCCGGGGGACAGACAACCAGCAAATGCCGAAGGAAATGCCAGGCGGTTGGTAGGGAGTAAAGGACTGATGGTGAACGGTATATTTACGACTCTGGGGAACAAAAACCCAAAGGCAGCAGACAAAGGGCCAGCGATAGGAACTCAGGCTGCTTCAGCAAAGACGGCGGCGGGTGGAAGGCCGATGAGCGCCAGTGGAAGGCCAAGCCAATCTCAGTCTCAATATTCAAGCTCGAGTTCGGATTCTAGTCCAACCCCAGAGGAAATCAAGTCACACAAAGAATATGTCAAGAGAAAAAGAGAACTACGTGATCGTCGAATTCGAAATTCAAATTCAACTCCGAATGCACGTCCTGTAGAAAGATCGAGAAGTAGAAAGCGACTGAATCGTGGGGAGGAAGGATCAAGCCCAATTCGGAGAGATAGGGAGCGAGAGCCAAGACCAGATAGCCAGGACTACGGAAGCCAGAGGGGTGAGAGTCAGGAAGGTAGTAGTTGGAGGGATATGGAAAGAGGGCGAATTCGAGATCGAACTCTAGATTCTGAGGGTAGAAAAGCAAGACCAAACCGGAGTGATGAGAGTTTGGGTGATGGTAATCGGAGTCAAAGACGAGCCTCTAGGGCCAGAAGCCAAAACCGCGGTGATACGGAAGTGGATCGAAGGCAGAGTCGTCAACGTCAAACCGGAAGCCATGTTAGCAGTCGTCATCCAAGTCGCGACTCTGTGGATAAGAAAAGCAGAACTTGAGCAAGATGCAATAAGACCTCTGAAGACTGGAATGCACCAATCGAACATTGTCGCAATACATCACACACCACGTTGGATCGGGCAAATGTCGCGTGGCGTGTTGCAGTGTGGAAAGGAATTAATGTTTGAGCTCAAAGAGCCTGGGATTTTGGTCGATGAAAACCATCTTCGTTGGGGATGGTGATAGTGTTAGTAGTGGTTTGTAGGCGGAGAAGGAGGAAGGCAGGGACAGAGGGTAAATTCTTTTGAGGTCATGATACCAATCACCGACGAATACCAATCACCGACGACGGTCGATCCGTATCAAATGCCGAACCATCGTCATGTTGGACTTCCAAACCATCGACAACAACAACCCGCTTCCTCCCCAGAAAACAACCTCAAATATCTCGGTCCACGGCGCTCATCGACAGACTGCAACAGCTAGAAGAGATACCATACCGGCGTAGGAACCTACAGAGACGTGTTGGACTGGGGAAGCGATGGTCATCGCTGCCCAGAACGGGGGTGTCCTACATGCTATGAGCTCGGAGATTGCGGTGCATCTTTGAAGAGATCTGGTTCTGAAGATTGTGGTGATGGATCCTAGGATTAGGAAGATCTTGAATGAATATGAGGATTGTGCGAATCGAAGGAGGAGGGGCAGGGGACCGTGGGAGATCGGAGGAGATAGTGTGGTGTTATGTGGTATGGTGGAGTTAGGTGCAGTGGGATGGGATATGGACATAGGGGAAGGGGTTGTTGGATACTTGGGGATGGAAAGGATGGTACCGGAGATGAGAGACCTAATTACATACCTGAGAAGATCTCCATGTAACCCAGAGAACAGGAATGACTTACTGTGCATGAGATAGAGTCTGGATGAGTGGATAGCGGGGTCCCGGTCCGAAATCTTCGGCATGGTTTTTTTCATACTAAGAACATCTTTCATTTGTTTGGGCTGGCGTTTTGGAGTTTAAAAGTTTTGGGATTTTTTAGAATGTTGGCGTCGAAAAGTTTGGGATTTTTGATTTTTTGGCATTTATTTTCTATGTTGCGCAATATCAAATTCGACATCTAGTGAATTGATGTGAGCCAAATTGCCAACAGTTGGATGCTCCTGCCAAGGAGTGGTTACTGAAATAAGGCGAGAAGTAATTATCTCTTGAGTTTTGGTAGGTTGCGCCTTCGGGACTTCGAATGTACAATGTGGAAGATGAGGGATTGATTGATTGATTGGTTCGGCCAATGGAATAAAGAGTCGAAACTGTATGGACACCATCGTGGTGATGAGACTTTACGGCAGGTACCATCATAAAGACGACGCGGGATGATAATGGCGAAGCTCAGATAATGACAACAATGGTGGGTAGGAAATGGCAACGGAATCTTCATGGTATGCTTTCGCTGCCAAAGCCTCCGTATCTTTGATAACGTGCCTCCACTGTGGCCTATATCCTCATACTACTAGAATCAATTTCCACGAATCCGAGAGGCCCCGGTATTCCTGATCGTATTTACGCAGATAGCGGGGTTCCACCACTATTGCTGCTCGCAAGCATATGACTCTGCAGTTCCAGCTGTCACCAACATATGGTACAGGATACAAGCATGCAAGCGATTAGGATGGAAAGATTGGCTGGGAAGTATGTGCTATGGGGAAGGTGGAAGGGGAAACGGTGTATGATCGTACTTACTTTGACGACTTTTTATTTGTATCTCGGGGTATTTGCCCACTACGTATATTACACCTCTGAGGAATCTTCTCGGAAAACAATACCACTGCAGAGCTCTTACGGATCGAGACCGAGACAGCTATCGATAGTATCGATTTTTCACGGACGAGGGACCGAAAAGGTGAAATCAAGCGTCGCCATCGTACAATACCTACGGCCAGCTCCATTCATACCTAGACCGAGTCATTCAAACCTCCATGTATTCGTAGATAACAGTGCTCTGCTAGCAAATTACTTACCTAGCGGCAGTTCATCAAACAGTTCAAGTGCGGGGTAACAAATGAAATAGTATATAAACTCCATCCCTCCCCGCCCCAAGTCGTATTTCTATCTTACTTGGAACACCCAGCAAATACACCAGTAATGCCATTGGATTATGGATTGTATGTGAGTCTTTGTGCTGGGAGTGGTTGGGTTTTTGTTTCGACTTCGAGAGGTATTGTGGTGCGGGGTGAACAGCGCGTGTGGGGAGAGATTTGAGATACTATTGCTGTCGTTGGGAATCAGTAACGATTAAGATGACAGCGGAGATGAAAGTGTAATGAATGACAGTGGTGTAAGTGAGGATGAAGGCGCAAGCTGGTGATTACACCGTGTAGATGTTGGTGAAGATACCGAACGTCAATATCCGTGTTATTCAGAAATGACGACGACAATAAATGACTACATACCGCGGAGTGAACAAAAGATGAGGTTGAATTCATACGAGAAAAGAGGTATCACAATTACTACTCGGCAACACGTCGTTGTAGAATGCTCCGCTCCTATGCTTTGTAAAATCACGTCTTCTTGGAATAATGAAGAGATTAAATGGTCAGGGATGTTCAGGGTGTATTATATAGGTCGGTGAGTGATAAGTCCATCGGATGTAGGGCTTGGTGCGAGAGCGGCGTAGGAGGCCGTAAGCTACCAGCGAGAAGTATTCTAAATTCTGAATTTCAGTGAATATTAAACAATCTTAATTGCGGTACCAATTACACACAGAACAAGATTGAACGCTACATCCCAATTGGGAATCATACACCAATACAACCCACGAACGCGAAGCAAAAAATAATCCCCCAAAAACTATATACATGAAACGGAAGCTGAAAAAAATGAGAAAAAGAAGCAAAAACTGAACGACCTTATTCAGGTCATTCAGAAAATCCTGGCAACCAAGATTTTTTTAGTAATGGGTTTATGACTTTCGTTAACCACTACACCAAATAGCCCATTTCTTCAATGGGGCGACTATTTGGTGATGGGAAGTTGTTTATTTGAATTTATATAGGACGGCGGTGGTTGTTGGGTGAATAAGCGAAATTTAACCTCCGGAGTGTTGCCCTAGACTTCGACCACGGCTTGATGCATCTGTTCAGTAGAAGAAGTGAATTGATTGATAGTCTGGTTTTATGATTCGTCTAAGCGCCGGAGATTCCATATACATTCTCTTCCCGAAGCAAGTGCGAGCTTCCAGTTGCAGGTATAAAAGTGGCTCAGAAAATCCTAAATGCTTTTGCTTGCAAAATGGTATCCGCGAAACACTTACGTGTGAAGATAGGTGTACAAGGATTGGTATGCATTGTTTGGTGATAGAGATAGATACCTTGGCGAGTACTGCCCCTACGTTCAGCCATTGTTCCTTGCAAAATATCTTAAGACCTGTTATTCTGATATTTGACAAGACAGCGAGTATGGTGATAACAACATATCACCGACTCTGTATATCGATAATTACATACCGTTGCCACACATATACCTGTCCACCAATGCCAGTCAATCAAATCTCAATCCTCAAACAACAGCAACACTGGTCCGCCACTCGGGAGAAATCCCTTCCCCAGACGTACAGTACACACAGCGAATACCCCGCATTTGGATATCAAGTATTACCGTAAGCCGCCAGTGCACCGGACAGAAGAAAACGACGCAAAAGTAGTCCAAAGGTGAAAAGGCTCTACCAGGGACCTCCGCTCCGTCGAGTACAAACGTAGGTAACTAGAAAAATGATTAGAATTCCTGGGTCTGCGATGTCATCCTTGGGACATAGAGGAAGGGCAGGCATATCCGTAAAGTGACGGCAACACTCTACACCACTTGGTGTCAGTGTAAGCGTCACTGTCGCCATCACCACCACCACCACCACCACCACCACCACCACTGTCATCCTATTCGAGCCAAGTAGGGCTTGCGCTGAGCAAACCCCTCGACATTCAATCCTGCACAAAGCCACAGGTTACATTCCATTTGAGTCTCAGCGATGAATCAAGCCCCGGATCCTTAAACTTTAGACTTGTAACCATGCTTCATATCAGCGGAGCACCTAGTGCAAGCTCCTCGTTACTCTCATTTTTTACTCCAACTTGATAGCACGCCGTAAATACCCCGCTGGCCCACCACCTTAGCCCCACCTGCCAACTGAGGGTCCTGACCGTCTTCTTCCCCACAGAGCAAGACATACAGTAATCCCAGTGGGTGGTGGGCAGAGCGCCTTCACAAGTAATTTACCAGCTCTGCCCCTGTCGGACAAACATTTTGCGCACTATCATCTCAGCCAGTACCGGCATTGCAAAGTACATATATCAAGTAACAAATAGCAAAAAGTAAAATGGCCATCCCGGATGACAGGAAATAATTTAGTATTCATTAAGCACTAAGTATGCACAGCAAACTACCCGCCTCGCATTTCGCTTCAATTCGCTCCACATCTCAAATATTCAACCATACTACACCTGCCACTCAGCCCTCCAGCCAAAGCCCAGCCAATCAAACTACCAGCATACCACTTGTTCCTCTCCACACTAGAAAATAACCACGCAATGTATAGATGATCACATTTAGAACAATCCCATAGCTCCTCTATCCAGAGCCAATGATTATCCATGAAAAAACGTACAATATATCCATACAAACCAGACGATAGGTTGATGCCATTGTACATCCATTTGGCCCATCCATTTTGCAAAATGAGACACGAATAGCGAGAAGATTTTGGAAAAAGAAAAGGAAAGAAAACGTCGTATCGTAAGTCAATCCGCCACAGTAGTTCAATCTCCTAGCATATCCTCATCTTCGTCATCTTCTGCACCACCGCCCTCAGCTTCAGCCTCAGGCTCGCCGTCGCCCTCTGCATTCGCCTCGTCTTCGTCTTCATCCTCATCCTCAACCAATTCTCTCCTCCTCAAATCCTCCAATGTTCCCTCTTCCGGCTCTACATCGGCGAATGGATCATCTTCCTCTTCTTCACTCTCTTCATCCTCTTTTTCGAGTTCCTTCCGAATAGCCTCCTTATTCTTTTCCACCGCCGACATTGCTCTAGATTTACCACTTCGCTTCGGTTTTGGTTTCGGCTCGTCGAGAAAAGCGACAACTTCTTTGAAATTCTGCCCTAGACGTAGGCGATTCCTCTCGATGCGTTTCCTTAATTTGCCCTTCAAAGGACCTTGCGCATCGATAATCTTAGCAACAATAGCAAGTATTAACTTCCCAGTCAATTCACAAAATTGTTGTTCGGCTTTCAGGATCTCGCTCTGTCTTTCGCTTTCCGACATATCTTCATCTTCATCTTCGGATTCCAAATCATCCTCTGGTGCCTCGTCCTCATCCGGATCTTCTAGCTTCTTCTTCGCCTTTTTGGCATAATTCTTTTCTGCGTGGTCGAAAATAGCTGTTAACTCCGTTTGGACTTCAGGCACGATATGTTTGAGGAGTGTTTGGATATGTTCGGATTGGTCGTTTTCACTTTCTTTTGTTCTGAGGGTAGCAAATAAAACGTGAAGATCCAGAAGAGTTCCGGTTGCAAGTAAACGGACCGGATCAAGTGTGGCACGAGATGATATGGCAGCAACCAGATTAGTGATGAAGGTTTCTTGCCACTCTTTCAGTTGGTCTATTTCAACATCTGGTATTCCTTCGCCAGACGACAAAGAACCCGTCAACGAGTGTACCTTCCACATAAAATAGAACATTGCTGATCGAGTGGCGGCCAAAACAACTTCGTCTTCTAAGGCATCAATATCTGGATCGGCTTCTTTGAGTTCTCCTCTGGCAACAACGTTGAGTAGTATTGTAATAGGAGCAGGGTTTTCACTGCCAGATTCTGCTTCTAGCACTTCAACGTTATTAGAAATGCTTGACAGCTTCTCGACTTTCGCAAGGTTATTCGAGAGCTCGGTCAGTAAAGACTCCGTGAAAGCTCCACGAACAGAGACTACTCCAGCTTTGTTGATATTCTGTAAAATAGTGGTGGTATCTTCCCAAAGTGTTTGCAGTTTGCCGTCTGTGATCTCCTCGAGCTCTTCATACTCTCGAGCATGTAATAGAGCGGCACTTGCTTCACTGAGTACGCCTTTATCCGCATGGGCACTGAATTGAGCACTGATCTCATCTAGTAGCTTAGCATAGCTGGAATCTTGCCTCAAAGCTTGAAAGACACCAAGATTTAAAGAATGTTCCAATCTCAAAACAGCAGTTGCTGTCTTTGGATCAGCCCCAAACTTCTTCAACAGCCTCGGAATGATTTCCGCCAAATGACGAGCTGTTGTCTCTTTGTCCGGTGAGTCATGCCTAGTAGTCTTCTTTTTACCGCGGTCTCTTCCTTTATCCGCATCGGCAATCTGGGTCAAACTCAGCTTAACTACGGCGTTCAAAATCTCCAACAGAACAACCTCCTCCGTCTCATCTGGCCTAAAAGCTTCCTTCAAGGCGCGGGTGGCCTGATTGCTCTTCTTCGGATTAGCAGAATGGTCGTATAACAAATAACCAGCCAGGACCTCCCACTCCCTGAGCTCTGGCATCTTTTCGTATAGAGCATGAGCTGCAAGCGTAAACCTCGACTCGCCACCGGCTCCAAGATTCAAGAATCCTTCCACGATTTTGTCGATTTGACTAGACATCTCCTCCTGATCCGAAGAATCGTACACTTGCAAGGTAGTTGCTAGACACTTGAGTTTGATCCAGCTAGCACGTGGAGAATCGTAACTATCGGGTTCCAGATGCAGAATCTCCTCTAGGGTATCTTCACCGCCCAGTTCTTCGACTTGTTCTTCAAAAGCGTCGTTGATAACGTCAACAAAAAATCCGACAACAGCTTTACGTACTCTTGGCTCCGAATCAAATATGAGCTTCCCAATAATATCAACATCATCTGGTTCCAATAGGCCCGATCCTCGAAGCAAGTCAACTAGATCTACTGCACTCGATCGGACGGCAGGATCCGAGTCTCTAGTAGCTATTTCAATGATGCGCGGTCTAAATCTTTCAATGAAGCTCCCCATTCTCCCCACGTTGTCCGGATTTTTCATGATCTTTTCGACCTGTTTAATTACTTCATGACGCATCGCCGGTGCCGTATCAGTAAGCATCCATCCAAAGTATCGTAAGTAGGACCCCTCGAACCAGTAGCTTGGCAGTGTGTGGATCCATTGGCCTAATGCTTCCATACATTCGGTCCTGATCTTCGGGTCCACATCTCGGTAGCGATGTACCCAAATTGTGTCGAAAATATCCTTAAGTCTGTCTTCTAGAATCTCTTTCTTCCCTTCACCGTATTGAACCTTTTTCTCGAAATCTTGGAGTCTCGCCTTGTTGGGTTTTTTGTTCTTCTTCTCGCCTTCAAGTTGGCGTAGAGTTTTGGCCGCAATTTCTATCTGATCCTTCGAAAGTCTGCATGTTGATGTACCAAGTGTCAATGCGACGGCAGTCGCAGTATGTCTGAACGGCCGTAGAGTTGAAGATGACATGGACGCCATCCAATGGAATATATTTTCCATCAACAAGTCTTCTTCATCGTATAGCGCTCCTGTCGCATCTAACGTTTTGATCAAGGAGTCGAAGAAGTCGAGAAAAGACGTTCGGAAAATGTGGCTGTTTTTCGCTCTAGATATTAAAGGATAATCGGAGATATTTTGCTTGGGTGATATGTTAGCAAAGGCATAGTACCACTAAACGGGAGACCTACGGTTTGGTATTCTTCTTGCAAATCTGTTATCTTGCCATTGATATTGTCCGTATCGTTGATGTCATCCTCTGTGACCTGTAAATCACAACCTGCGCTCTTCAATACAAAATTTACCAATTCTGCGACTGCGCCCGGGCCATTCTCTTTATATCTATTCAGAAACCCCGCGACAACCTCATCGGGTTGTTGATCGCCCGTAAAAACGTCACCTTTCAAAGGTCAGTAAAATCATACAATAGTGGCAAGAAATGAACTTCGGCGCATACCATAAAGCCCCTCTGCATTATCATCTGCTATAATGGCCCTTCTCGCCTTCTTTGGTCGAGCTGGCAACCGGACTGCGGGCGCTCTTGCATGCGATGTTACTCCGTTTGTTTTTGGTTTCTTTGCTGCTGGCTTTCTCGAAGATTTGCCTCTGGCTCTCCTACGAGCTTCTCTCAATTCCTCCTCCCCCGCACTTTCTTCGTCGTCGACTTCATCTTCATCCTCATCTTCTGGATCTATTTCCTCATTTTCCGACGCGTCATCTCCTCCTTCATGTTCCACGCGCTTTCGTTTGGAACTCGTAGGATTGGCAGATGAGGGAAAATCTGGTACGAACTTTTCTGGCACTTTTACGGCGCGTCCTGACTTTCTTCTGCTACCCGCGACCGGGGTGCTAGACACGTCATTTTCGATCTCCATAAGTGGCATTCGTACAGTACTCATTAGCGCATGAGGTGCGCCGTCGATAGAAATCTCGTAATAATTTGATATAGTCGTGTTGATTTTGATTGTCGTGGTATTAATTTTATCGCGAGGAAGAAAATCGCGTTTGAAGTGGCTTAAACATAGAACTACTGTAGTAGTACTGTACACTGTTTCTGTGATCCGACCTTAGCGCGAAAATTTGTAGGGGCCAATTTAATGACGCTAGTGGAGTGAATACAAGTTTACCACCACCCTTCACCAACTCGTACCTACCGGTATCTGGATAAATTTACTCGTCCACAAGACAACTTCAAGCGATCAAATCGGATTCTTAAATCAACTCGCTATTAATCTTATGAGCATCTCAACTCGAATTCCATTCTAAGGTTACAAGAGCCAAGATACTCTGAGAGCAAACCCTCATATAAACCATTTCTAGTATGATACGATTGAGGTAATACCCTATTTACCATGGATTCCCCCTTTCCCCCTTCCTCTTCTGCTCCTGGCGAGGGGCATCTCGTTGTTCAACTATTACCTCATTCAATATCAGCCCTGCTGAAGATGTCCTTTCAGTATCCATTGAAATTGATTTCACCTTCTCCTGCTGCTGGGCAAAAGAGTGTCCTAGTTTTCCTCTTAACCTATGGTGGAGGTCTCGTCGGCGGAGATCAAGTTCATCTTACAATCAATGTCAAGCCACGCGCGAAGTTGAGCATCGTTACACAAGGGCACACCAAGATCTTCAAATCAGTCACACGTGATATGATTACACGGCAACGTTTGCAGGTTACTATCGAGGAAGGAGCCTCAATCTGTTTATTGCCCGATCCTGTACAACCTTTCGAGGAAAGTGTGTATGAGCAGTCGCAAATATTCACTATCAAGGAAGGGGGTTCCATATGCTTGTTGGATTGGGTCTCTGCTGGAAGGACTGCCAGGGGCGAGGATTGGGATCTATGGTCGTGGAGTGGAAGAAATGAAGTTTGGGCTTTGGGAACTAATACGAAGAAACGACTCATTCTGAGGGACAACGTCTTACTACACGGGGATAATGGTACGTCTCTGGGAAATGCACTGCGCCATAAAATGCGTGGCCATGGCATATTTGGTACTTTGGTACTCATGGGCCCATTGGTGGAAAAGTTAGCTGCGTTCTTCATGTTAGAATTCGCTGCTCTCCCTAGGATTGGCGCCAGAGACTTTCGATCGGATATAAAAAAAGAGCGAGACAATACTGTGATTTTGTCTGATCGTGATAACTGGAGGCTACGGCGTCTTCAACAAGAAAAGGACGAAGGCATTCTCTGGTCGGCAGCCAAGGTTCGCGGATGTATAGTAGTGAAGTTTGGTGCCCCAACTGTTGAAAGCGGCCGTTCTTGGGTTGGTAGTATGATCAAAGAAGAAGGCAGTATAGCTGTTACTTTTGGAGACGATTCGATGATGTGCATACGTTAACTTGTTCTGGCACGGTTTTCATCAAACTGCTGATTCCTAACACTGACCGAACATCTGAGTTCATGACAAGAAACAAGAGGTCGCCCTGCGTTCCTGCGCATGTATCTCCAGTTCGCCTGCGTTATCTTCCGCGACTAGCACAGTTTGAGCCAACACCAGAAGCAATGCAATCTCCATATGTTCCGCGACTACATCCTGCCTTTCTGTTACTGAAAATTGTCAGTCGTTGCAGAAAATGCTTAAGAGCCATGCACAAGAATTCTTGCATGACTTCCTTCAAGTTCGCAGAATATTCCCTTTACTCTCTGATAGGCGATGTTCCTTGTGGGCTATGGATGAATTGGGCATAGTTGTGTCAACCAAAAGAGGTATTGAATCGGTGTGAGTAGGAAATTGCCCATGTCTGAAAAAGTGAGTGGCACTGAAAATCAGTGGGGCAGTTCGCAACTAGCAACAAGTTCAACTTTTCCAAACATGGGGCGATAGGGGCGATGTTAGCACCGGAACTGGCAAAGTTTTGTTCCGCTTAATGCTTCAAATCCCGCCAGGGGATGCCAACCAACCCAAAGGACCCGTTTGACATCAAACGAATATAATCTGAGGATCTAAGGACCTGGACCTGGTATTCAAAATTAATGCTGCAAACCATGTAGTCATAATTGGCTTTGGGTTACATATCAGCGTTCTGTGGAAACGCAAAGAAGTATCGTCAAAATAGATTCCCATCAATAGTATGTCAAATTATCTTGTACCAACGGTATGATTGGATCAAGGGATCATACTTACAAACGGACGAATTACGGTGTGCTAAATACATCCGAGCATTGTTGCTAACTTCTAAGAGAGTCATGGACGAAGATCAAAGCCATCCGATGCTTACAATTTTGGAAACCCCAGCGGCATACAACGGTGCTACTACAAACACACGTGATCGTTTGTACTTGGGGCGCCTGCATGACACACTACTGTAGAGCTAGGCCACCAACTTAACTCAATTCCCATAATAGAAACTCGACGTTTTTATCGCCAGCGATACTCAATCTGGATTGGGTCAAAAGGTACAACGAAACCTAATTATTTTAGAAATCAGAAGAAAAAGGCAAACTCCTGTGTTACTAGTAGCTCGTAAAACAATAACAATGGAAGTTCCCTCCAACTGCCCTGGCTATTAATGCGCGAGGTTAAACTTTCAAGTAGAAAGTTGAGACAAACACGATACCAAATGGGTTAGTTAAGCATATCATGTGGTTCTGTACTACGCGAAATCAGGACAGCATTGGAAAAAAAAGTAACTCTGGTTAAGCGTTTTATCGAGTGGGTTATGAGTTTAAGAAAGCCTTCACTCATAAATCCATCGAATCATATCACTGAAAATTGAGAAGCAAGCCAGTTCTTTTCTACTTTTGATTGAATTTAAAATATCAGATTGCCTCTAGAAAGAAAGTTACCTCTCTAGCGATGTCCGGGTTGTATGGAATAATACAGTACTGCAAATTACAAACTTGTGGGTGCCTGGAGGTCTAATGTGTCCGATAATATGCTGGCATAATAACATATCGATGTCATACAATTCATCTAAGCTTCTTGAGAAAGGGCATCCACACTTTTCTTCTACAGCAATGGTTCACTTTTGTCGGTATTAGTGATATTGGCGATATCGGCTTTGTTCAGTTCAATATTACTTCCGAAACCGTGTAGAAACCTGATACCGAGAACTTTGGTTGCTGAATGACATTTCCAAACATTGTGGCGTTGATTCAGACTGATATGATTATCTTAGCTTCACTGTTATTACTAAGATCAATTGCCTGACAGTGCAAGCAATAAAAATAGCGCCACTGCGGGAGATGTTCTTCTTCTGGTCTCCACAACGAATCTGCACGACGCACTGGTACAACGTCTAATTAAACGTCAATTCGTATGAAAATGAGATAGGGCAGTCCTTGACTCAACTAAAGTCAATCGAAAAGGCTTAGTGATCATCTCAAACAAGAATTAAGGTCCCACTATACTCCAGTTAGTTTTCCAACCCTACGGATGTGGCTTTGGAAACGTGCACAGACGAATGCATATCAGGAAAAGTGATTCTGTTTGACTCCATCTGCCAAGAGTTATCCAGGACTCGCGACTGGTTGAGGCGAAAACAGATTCTGTTTCGATCTTTCTTTGATTCCAGTCGAAACTCATTAACAACCTTGAAGAATCTCCGCATTTGGTTCGGCGACCAATAGCTTGTCGGCGCAGATTCAATGCCACAGGGTAGGAACCATTACCCTGAGTAGCACTATTGTCGTCCTGTCGATGTCTCTCCCTCGTCCATTCTGGCTTTGTGCCCTGGGTGTTTGATTTTGCATTTGATCATAGTCAAGCTCGGACATTCACCCTACCGCATTAGTTTTTCCTTGTCGAATTGCCTTCAGACTCTTAGTCGAGTAGGAGACTATGGAAGGATCTTGGCAGTGCCCACTGGGTGGTTGGCTTGCGATCCTGACATGGTACCGTAGGTGAAGATTGATGTATGCTGGCTAGTTCACGATCCAGAAAGTATTAAAGCTGGACAATCTCCCTCCATCTGGAACTTTTTTTTCATCAGCATTCAACAGTTTTCCAGTTTTCCAACTTCCAACCAATTCTTTACTTTCTTATAGCCGCTTACGATTGATTCGTGACCGCATACAATCTTTACATTTTTATTCTAATTTTTTATTTAAAACCAACCAACCAACCCAAACAGCCAACATGCGTTACTCAATCGCCATCGCCGCCATCATCCCTCTCGTTGCCGCCCATGGCAAGATCGCAGTCTTGGTTAGTAACTTCCATTCATCCATTCATCTCATCTCTTCACATCTCCATCGCTTCACATCCTCATCTCTTCATATCCTCATCTCTTCACATCCTCATCTCTTCACATCCTCATCCCTCCACATCCTCATCCCTTCAACCACTTTACCTCTCTCAGTACCCTACTAACTCCTCTTACAGACTGGTGATATGGGAGGAAACACCACCGGTCTCGGTATCCAAGGTGGCGTTGTCCCAGGTCCAGGTACCAACAAAGTCACCGAAGTCGACACCACCGTCTTCAACAGCAAGAACGCCGCCACTGATGGTCTCGGAAAGACCAAGGCTGGCCCAAACACCATGGCCGGTATGTCCGCTGTCATGGCCCAGTCCGGTACCACTCTTCCTCAAGTCTCCGCCGCCGGTGGAATGATCTCCGGAACCATCCACATCGTCACCACTGACGGAGCTGGACCATACTCCGCCATCGTCGACCCAACTGCCACTGGTGCTTTCTCTCAGGGCAAGCAAATGCAAGTCATGACCCAAGTACCAGGTACCAAGGGTAACATTGCCGCACCAAAGCAGAGATCTCTCGTCATGAGATCCCTCGTCAACATGGGCATTGTCAAGCGTGCCAAGAACGTCAATGAGGATTACCCAATCGCCATTGCTGTACCAGCCGGCATGACCTGCACTGGTACCGCTGGTGGACAATCCGGTGTCTGCGCCGTCAAGATTGCCAACCCATCCGGAGCCGGACCTTTCGGAGGTGTTGCCATGTTCCAGATTGCTGGCGGTGCTGCTCCAGCTGCTGCCCCAGCTGCCCGCTCCATCGGCGAGAAATTCCGTGCTTAGATCATAGCACCGGTGGGATCGGTGGAGGTTGAAAGACTTGGTCATCGAACTGTTTGGTACTCCTGGCGCGAGGGAAAGTGGATCGAGTCCTAGAGATTCGTGGTCGATTAATCTGTTTTTACACAGCCGGGGTCATGGTGTGAATCAGATGATATCTTAATGATTTCCTCTTTTTTATATTGTATTTACTGTGTAATATTGTCATTCCTTTACTTTTTTGTTGATGCTCAAAAACCCAGTCTTTTTTGAGTTCCTCTTGTGATTGTGAATATCTGCTTTCCATGGTGATCATAACGATACTGACATCTCCCAATCCATCTTGGCATCTTATCATTCCTTCTTCTTTCTCCAACCCAAAGCTTTCCATCATCGTCTCATTTTTTCCATCACACAATATTCTTCCTCTAATCTCACCTCGCTCTATTCATCCCACAACACTCTCCCTTCAAACCCTTCTTACCTTCACCTTCTACCTCCCAACACTCCAACATCCCAACAATCCAATCTCCAAACCCCAAACCCCACTCTTTATTTCCGCACCCCCTACTTCATCTTCTCAATTCCAACAATCATACTTATCATCATACATCATCCACATTCTCTCTCCCTTTCATCAACACAACCACAAAACACCTTTCCAACATTCTTCCAAAATCAATACAAAAAAAGCTATCAATATACCAACTCCATTTACATCTTCATTTCCACAATCACTCACATTCACACACTTACATAACCCTTTTCAATATTCTCTATACTCCCATCCCAATTGCAATTGCCTAAGTCCAAATTCAAATTCAAATTCATATCCACCACACTAACCCAAAACCCAATTCAACTTCCATACCCTCCTTCTTATCCCACAGCAGCAAATTTCGAGCTCCAATTTCTCTTCCACAGTCCTCACAATATACAAGACATATATTCTTCATAATTTCACAAAATCCCATACTCACCAACTCACCAAATTCTAACATTACCCTACCAAACAACCGCAAAATACCTCGTCACTCATCTTCAATCATCTCACCCATCCCCTACACAATAAATAATTACCTATTCCCAAATAATAATTTAATTGATCGCCAGATCTTACTAGCATGATACCCTCAAATATCCCTATAACTTCTTAGACATATCATACATACACCACTCATACATACACACACAGCCCCATAACCTCACCCTAGATCATTTACTCCCTCAAATTCTCCCTTTACAATCACCAATCACCAATCTCCAAATCTCCCCCATAACAATGCATTGACCCATTGACCTATCACCACAACCGCAATAATTAAAATCAATATCAAATCCCCCCTACCAAAACTACCAAAGTAAGATTGTATTCGCAAATCACCTTCATCTCCCTCACCACCCACAACCCATCCATTTATCACCACAACCCATCCATATATCACTACAATAACAACCCCAATCAATACCCAAATATCACACTCCATACTCAACCAACCATCACCAGCATCGATTTTCAATCCCTAAAACCCCATCACCCATTGAATTTAAAATCATCATGAATACGTTCACATACCTAAAAACTTGAAAGTGGTAATAGCTGGGGATTTATAGCACCAATGCACCACCACATATCGAATAAAATAAATACATGCAAACACCACTTATAGTAGTACTCATTTCATTTCATTCCATCTATCAATATATGATATATATCTTCATTATTACTGTACATAAAACAGTGCATCCATCCAGCCATCCAGCCATCCATTCAGGAGCCTATAAATGTATAAAAGCCTAGCCATGAAAGCTATTTCTCCATGCATGATACCAATAAAATAAGATATATGTATGAACCGTACGCCCAAGCACCTTCGCCACAAATATATCATAACCTTTCTCCTCTCTATCATTTTCTACACTCCAATTCCCCGCCAATCTCCCTCCCACCTCTACCAAGCAGCCTCATCAAAATCGAACCTCTCCAACTCCTTCCCCGCATCCTCCACATCCTTCTTCGCCTTCATGCGCATGTAAAAAATCGGACAATCCTTACTACTACAAATAACCTCACAGTGCATACTCCCCTGACACCTCTGACACTGTGTCCACAATCTTCCAAACCTAACTTCTAGATCACTTACTTTATGCAATTGCTTCTGATACATTTCGCCCAATCTCGGTGCACAATTTGAGCAAACCGCTCCCTTAGCCTCGTTTGCATTCACCAGTGGTTTTTTACACGACATGCATGTTGAAGTTTTCTTCGCGAATTTCATGAGTCCGCCTATAGAGGGTGCAGCGACAGAGATAGATCTAGTATGTGCACCTGCTAACAGCGAGTTTGCTTTTGTTTCGCCAAGAATGGGTTCGAAGATTCTGCCTAAAGGTTTTGCGAGTTGGTTATCTAGATAATATTTCGTATCGATGGGGACGTTATTTTCCAGAACGAAGATTGGATCTTCCGAACGTTCGAAGTTTTTGGCACCTGCGGATCCTTTGATTATGACGTAGGCTACTCGATCACCGAGAGTGGGAGCTGAACCTGCATCACGTTTTCTCATGCGTTCGGCGAGTTCGACGTGTGCTTGTTTGGCGGTGTAGTCGGCTTTTGCGAGGGCTTTTGTTATGACAAGTTTAGACATATCGATTTTGTTTTGGAGGAGGTCGGAAATAGTGTCTTTGACATAACTGTAAGGAATTAGTTGTTGAGTATTTAAGAATTAGAATTGGAGGCCTACTCTTGAGCACCTTGGACATCTTGATCGATCAAGATCATCCTCAATACCGTCTCAATGACAGTTACTACCAGACGACAATTATCACGACGAACTGTCTCAATACCCTTTGTATCCATTTTATCATACTTGTCTGGGTTCGTCCAATACAGCCCCGCGTATCTCTTCTTGTTGATGAGCAGGTAAGGGAAATATACCTTCTCGAACTCTAGCTTGATTGGCTTCACGAATTTGGAAGAGACATATCCTGCAGCTTCCTCACCTAATTTCATGGCTTCCGCTAATTCCTTCACACCAAATTTGACCATGACTGAATCGGTATCTCCGTAGATGACTTGAGCATCATGAGAATACCCATTAGCAATAGTATACTTTGCCTCTACCTCAGCCTTGGTCTTTTCAATCATTTGGCGACCGTAACTTGTGGTACTACTAGCAATTTCCAGACAAGGTAGTTTTCCAACAGTGGCACCAGTCAAACCGTAAACACTATTTGCACTAACTTTTAATGCAAGTTGTCGACCGTTCAATACGGCTTTTTTGAACGGATCTGTCTCAACTGCAAGCTCTCGCTTGGCCTGCTTTCTTGCAGTCAACAATTCCTCCAGAATCTGAGCAAGGAGACCTTTCCGTTGTTTAGTCGTGACGAACAAATCTCCATTTGGTGTCACAATGTAATCCTCATCTTTTACGAGATTAAGCTTCTCCACTACATCCTTTTTGAGAAGGGTCGTATAGCAAAGATTGTGTGCTTGAATAATACTTGGGTATAGAGATGCGAAATCAAGCGTTGCGATTGGGACATCATAGTATCCTCTAGTGGGTTCGATGACAGTAGCGCCTTCATATTGTTCATCTGATGATGCGCCCTGGAAATTAGGTATAACCAGTTTTTGTTCCAAGGCTTTTCGGAAAAGTTGGCTAACAAACTTGACTTGTTGACCACGTGAAAGTAAATAATTGAAAGGAACACCTGTAACTCTTGCCATTTCTGTATAATTTTCGAGGCAGGAAAGCTTATCCATCAGACGTTGAGGTAAGTATGCATCTTTCAAACAGTAGACCGCCAATCTTCTTCTAGATTCTGGTGTTCCGTTGAATAACTCTGTAATCATGGTGTGATGTACATCTTCCTTCTGCTCACCGAGGAACTGCGCGCACACAGAATTAAGAGTATAACTTCGAAGTTGATGATCTCTTTGGACGAGTTGTAGCAGGTCGAGTTGTAACCGGCCATTCGTATTTGTTGCTTTTAAATCCCGATTACCCATTTGTTTGCTAGAGAACTTAGAGACCGTAGCTTCGGATCTTTTCGACTTTATTCTTGTCCATTGACTGAAATTTTTCACCTTCAGGTGACTTGCTCGATCGAGTAGGTATGGGAAATCGAAATTCGCGATATTGTATCCAATAATGATATCTGGATCCACTTCTTCCAAGAAGTCTCTCCACTTCGACAACATTGCCTCTTCTTTGTCGAATTCGAATATTTTTGTGTTGACAATCAGACTTGTTTTATCAAGACAAAATACGTTTCGTACAAAGGGCTTCTTTTCTCCGTAACGTGTGACGACATTGGCAATTTGGATCACTGGGTCCATATTTGCTTCTGGGAAAACACCTTTGCGACCCGCACATTCTATATCAAATGATAAAATACGTAACGGTGCCATTTTAGCCCATTCTCCTTCAGGCTTATGTGCTATGAGGTCTCGAAATGTAACCGAGGCTTCAATTTGGCAGTTCGATTGCCTTTCATGCTCGGGAATGATTGTGTACTTTTTTGCCTGGACCTCAACCCACGACATACCAGAAATCTGTATCAATTAGTTTTGAACGGGAAACTATAAGTTGATGGCCCACCTTGACATCAATCATGAATCGTAATACATATGGAATTGAATCAAACGTCAAAACCCCGCTACCGTCATTCCTCCACATCCCCTTCCAATTTGCTTCACCTTTTTCTATGGCGGTTCTTACTTTGTTGATATGTTTCGGATCAGTAACTGTAATCTTGATATATGGATGCTGCTGGTTCCCTGAAAACCCATACAGATTTTCTCGCAGGACGACCTGGCATGAATGTATAGCGGGTGTATGTGAACCTATCTGACTGTCGAGGAATACCTTGAATGGCTCGCAGTCTTTGGGTGTGAAGCCCACCGGTGCAGCAACGTAGAGGTAATGTAGGAAATCGGTGACATGAAGCATAACAGAATGGCCGGTCTAGATAGGGTATCAGCAATTACCTCTGGAAAGGGAGAGAAAAATCTTACATCAGTTACCCCGAACAATTTCACCGTTGCCCTGCCACCATGTAAAGTTCCCTCTTCGCATTCAATTTGTTGAAATATCAAACTGTCTTCTTCCGAACTGAAATCTGCCAGACTAGGTCGTGCCCATTCTTGATCCTTTTCTGAATTGTTCTTCCTCAAACCGGCCATATCTTGGGTCATCTTCTCCAAAACTTCTGATTCGAAATGACTAGGCTGGGTAGAGCCCGGCTTCCCCTTAACCGCATTTTGTGAGCTCTTAAACCTAGAGGCAGATGGCGATGAGAATGATTCAAGTTTTCGTTTCTTTGCTGCTGAGGGGGGAGAAGAGGGGACGTTAGAATTGATATGTTGAACATTCTTAGCTTCTCCAAGGATTCTTTTTTGTGGAACTCTTGACGGTGCCATCGTTGTATATTTGCAGTTTTTAACGCCGCTAAAAGAAAGTTTGAGACGAAAGTTTTTATTATTTTTTTGAAAGATGTCAATAATAAGTTTTCGGATTTCAGAATTTAGGTAATGAAGTTCGCGTTGATTGCTTTTTCGCGATGGGTGGACGCGACGTGATTAAAGTGGACAAGGGGAAGAAAAGCAAAGCAAAGCAACTTTCATGCAGGTCACCAAAAAAAGGTGAATACATTTTTCTTTGATTAGTAAGCTTTTAATCTTATCTTATCTCATTGCCGATACCATCTACTCGTAGTTGGCTTAAGATATTAGACTGGCTCCCGTGCGTGATTTTTCCCCTCGTTTGGCCAAGGAATAACGTTGAAGATGCTTTCCGCCAACACTTAACTAGAAGCTGCAAGATCTCAACTCTCCTATTTTTGATCCTCCCAAAAAGTCAGCCATCACCCTTTCTCACATTGACACGGCATTGAACTATAAATTGTACTACAAAGCATAATTAATACCAGTTTTCTACCAGTATATACAACAACAATTTTGCCACTCAAGTTCCCAACCAATCATTTATCGGCTGTATATATTTGAAACGAAATGTTGCATCATGAAAAACATCACTCGAGATGTGATACTTCGATGTTGCTTGAAAACATCAACTTTCTTTCTGATGTGAATAGTTCAGGTTGAGAAAACTTTGAAAGCTCCATCCTCTTGTTCTCTTCGATCTCCAAGTGGACATGACATATGATATGAAGACTTAATTCGATGACTTCTTTGTGGGGAAGTTTAAGTATCATCTAATATTCAACCACAAACTCAGAACAAACGCCATCGTGTCGCAAATATTCGATGGTGGCGAATGCATGAATTGTGGGATTTCACCCTAAGAGGTATCTCCAGCGAGTTTTTCCATCTTCAGCATACCCAGATATCTCAAACTTTCCAAGCCGCGGTCAGACATTATTCAACCAACTCAAATACATTTAATTTTCAGCTATATTTATGTGTTTCCGCCTTGAAAATATTCCACTTAGGTGCCACTCGGGTGCTTGTGTCCAAGTGCAAAACACACCAATGGCGGTTATTTCCAACGGCTTTTAATGAAGCTATAGTATGTGCCGGCTCATTGGTTACATCACAACGGAAAATCGAGTAAGGTTAATCCTTTTCCCCAAATTCTCTTTAGTCTTTTTTGGCTGCTTCTATATAGTATAAACACATCCCCCTCAGCATGACTGTTCTTGTGCCCAAGATTCATTTCTCTCTGGCCTGGGAACTCTGGTTCGGGTGTCACTGCCATCTCAACATTGCCTCACATACTCCCAGAAGGTCCCAAGCGCTTGAGCATTTGCAATTACCAAAATGTCCTACAATCCTCCCACATTTCCCTCTCGAGGCGATGAGACTTCTCTTACAGATAGCATAATCTATCAGGCTCAGTTGATGTATTATCAATATCAAGTTACATTTTGTCCATATGTTTTGACCCCAGGAGAGAAACTCGTCATGAACTCGGTAGTCCTTCTGTTTTTCTGCATCCTAGGTTATGGGTTATTTTCATATCTACCCCAATGCATGTTCCAAGCATTTCGCAGATATCTCTCGATGTATGCAATTCCACACGATCAACTCAAGGTGACAATGGGCCAGACAGCAAGGACGGTAGTTGGTAACACAAGCTCCGCATGGAATAGGCTTGCGAGCGTGGGAACCGATATTCCGGTGCCCATTTTACTATGATAATGTGAGTGTCAATGATTTTTTGCTCTCTCCAGGCCCCTGTGTTTTGTTTTGTTCCATTTCAGACAAGGCAGGATTTAAAGGAAGTTGCTCAGAATGCACTCAAGACCGTGGAGTACAAAGTCTCGCTGTGAGGGCGGAACACAGGCCAATGTTCGAACTTATATTGAACAATTGAACGTGCATTCCGCATGTTCATACAAGACAATAATCTTATTCCATGTAGCGGGTTCAGACATATATCAAAGGCCATTCTTACTGCTTGCATTTGACAGCAGAAATACGATTACTTAAATAACATCAATAAGAATAGCTGTCAACGCCTGTTTTCAACAAGCAGAATCGAGGTTTAAATAGCTCTAGCTGACTCTGTGGTTTCTCGCAGACATACTTCGATTCTTCGATATTGTTTCTTTCTCGAAATCTAATCCCGTCCCGTTCATTCATTAGCAGCTCAGAATATACCCTATACCCACATCGCCCCACGGCGAATAGCATTTTATTTTCCACTCTCGCAAATCACGATCGCTACTACGACCGTTCACCTCGCAAATAATGTTTTGGAAGGCTGGGAGCCTGGAATAGATTTCACGATAATGTGTAGGAGAAGGAATGGAAGAATACCATTCAAGGAGATTAATTGTCGGTTGGATACCAAGATACGGTACTAGGATGTATATCAGACGCTACGAACGATGGAGAATGCTGCATTTTTGGTAGGGCGGTGTTTGGTGTTGTTGGGAAGGGAACTTTTTAGATTTCTGGGTTTCTCATTTCTTAGAACTATCGCAAGTAAAGACATCACGAAAATCTCAAATGAATCAATCACACTTTTGTTTTGATACTCAGCCACACAAATCCCGCGAAGGTTAGTAATGGGATGTAAATAGCAACAACGATAGACAGGATCAACAAGATGATCAATTTTGGTTGGAAAGTTGCGTATTTGACTCCACTGTAAAATCAGAACACGAAAAAGTTACGTAGCCACGTTAGCCCTTGTCAGCTGAAAGTATGAACCCTAGATTTAATTTCTATGAAAACTTTTATTTATTTACTTTGTCGTAATAATTGAATTACAGTACAGTAATAATAATAATCACTGACTGAATAGATAAACATCTCCAGTAAAAGAGGAATATCTTTTTATGCAAATTTTCCTCTCTTCTAATAATATATTTATCAGAAGCACATTCCTTAAAATTCTTTGAAAATCACCTACTATTTACTATACGAGACTCGAGTTCATAGGTATTTAATACCAGTACCTAGCTGTCAGTCAACAAACTCTTAATCACCATACAGTCCGTGTAAACACTGTCATAAAATACCTTACTAAAGTACTTTTACTGTGTGTACACATTCTAAAACGAGTAGTTCAAGGTTCCCCATATCTGCTAAATACGGACTGGTGGGCCATCTCTCCGAGAAAACTGATCCAACAACAATTTTCGAAGTGGCAGTGCTTTAGCAACTCAGCCTGGTGAGCCAAGAGCCATTACGACGTCTTTCTCCAGCCTCTGCCTCTACCTCTGCCTCTCAAAGAGTTAACAACTGGCTTGTCACCATTATTATTCCAATCAGAAAGTACTTTTGAACCTTATTTAACTCTAAGGCAGTTTCATACTTAGGTTTTATTCTGAATGACTTAAGAGCGCCGTGCATTTTGTTCTACAAGCTCCTGTTTCATATTTTGTCCTACTTCAGACGATCATACCATTACCTCGACTCTTCATCTGATGTCGAAGAACCTATTTTACACAACATCAGATTGATAAAAAATTTCCGACCATCATGGCTGCAAACGATTATTATAACTCATACTCTCATCAACAACAAGAGCCACAACCATATTCAAGTGCATATGATGCCGATTCACAACGACCTGCAGTACCTCCATCATACCATTCACAATCACCCTCGCGAGCAGGTTCCACAAGGCCTATAGAAATTCCACCAACAACATCTCCCTTCGAAGCACCATTCGACGATCATGTATACCCAGCACAAGCACCAACGCCGCATAGACAAGATAGCTCTAATAGCATAGGACAACAGTCACAATATTCTGGGGGAGGAAGGTATCAAGGAGGGGACGTGCCTTCCCGAGAAGATATACCTTTACGAGAACATTCACAGAGTGTAGGAGGAAAGAACTCCCCTACGGATCATGTATACGATACCGACCATGTGTACGATGCTGGTGAATCAGGCATACCTCCGCACTTAAAAAACAAAAAGAGGGACAGAATGAGTAATGGTATGGGGTTCGGAAACATTGGACAGCAGAAGAAAGGCATTGCTTGGGTTACATGGACTTTCACACTTATTCAGGTTATAGTGTTTATCGTGGAGATTGTAAAGAATGGTAAGCATTGCGGACAGATTTGCAGTACTGCGATGGATTCTAACTTTGAACAGCTCAATTAACCGGATCACCAATCGAGATACACCCTTCCTTCAATCCTATGATTGGCCCTTCACCATATGTGCTTATCAACATGGGGTCGAGATTTGTGGCATGCATGCACAACCTTACGGAGCTGGATGCAAGCTTGTCATCCTGGCCATGCCCAAATACAACGAGTACAGATGAAGATTGCTCGCTCGGCGACCTATGTGGATTTGGAGGAGTCGGAGCTACACCTGATCAATGGTACAGATTCATTCTGCCTATGTTTATGCACGCCGGTATCGTTCACATTGGCTTCAACATGCTTCTTCAGTGTACTATGGGGCGGGAGATGGAACTGCTTATTGGCCCTATCCGTTATTTCCTCGTCTACGTTTCCAGTGGAATATTTGGGTTCGTGCTAGGAGGCAATTTTGCTGCAACTGGTATTTCCTCTACCGGAGCTTCGGGGGCACTCTTCGGTCTCGTTGCTCTTACTCTTCTCGATCTCTTATATCATTGGAGCGAACGTGTTAGTCCATGGAAAGAATTAATGTTCATCGGCCTCGACGTTGTCGTATCATTTGTTCTTGGGCTGCTTCCTGGATTGGATAATTTCTCTCACATTGGAGGATTTTTGATGGGAATTGTGCTTGGCATATCCATTCTTCGATCCCCAGCTTCTCTCCGCGCTCGAACCGGGCAATCGGATCCACCATACACATCTGTGTCAGGCAATGGCGCGCAAAAGCAAGCACAGCCCGGTGTTGTTGGTTTCGCCAAAAACCCTCAAGGATTTTTCAAGGGACGAAAACCTGCTTGGTGGGCGTGGTGGTTGGTTCGCATGGCCGGATTGGTATTTGTTTTTATTGTGTTCATTCTTTTATTGAACAATTTCTACACCTACCGCAAGACATGCAGCTGGTGTAAATACTTGAGCTGTATTGTAAGTTTACCCCCAATCCTATATATAAGAAAGGAGAGATGCTAATGACAATAACAGAATATCAATAATTGGTGTAGTATAGGAAGTCTTGGTACTACTACAACTAATACTACATCGAAGCGAAGTTTGTTGGATAGTTGGGATGCGATGGCTAAGATGTATGAGTAAACCGAGTGTCGCGGGTTTTCTTGTTTGCGAATGGATACCTTTTGGCCAAGTTAATGGTAATGGGACAGTTATCTTGAAAAAATACCCCTTTGAGTAGTTGCGAGCGAAGCATGAGCGCATGAGGTTTGATGTATTGCAATAGCGAAGGAGTTATGCTTGTTTGAAGGATGGACAAACCATTGGCGACGCTTCAAAATATTGGGTTAGAGAGCGGGCCTTTAATTGTCGTTGGATATGAGCAAAGGCTATGGAGCAGGATGATGATGATGCTTGAGTATGATGGTTGATGGCCGATAGGGAGGGAGTTTTAAAGTAACGACAAGCAGTAAGGAAACTGGTATGAAAGCTTGGCAATATTACTACTATATACTTCGAATACTATAAATATCTAAATCTTCAAACATTATAATTCTCCCTGTCGTGCCATATTGTTCTCCTGTACTTCTGTATCGTATTCACCTCTTCCAGACGTTTATGGATTGGACTTACCATAGAATCTGGATGCTTCCAAAAATAGAGATCCGATCTTATCCTAAACTAGTATAACCCCAATTCCACCCAGCCTCGCGCTAAAATCTCGGGCCCATAAAAATTATTTTGAAGTAATAAAAAAAACTTACTGGCACCGGCAAACAACATCTTTTTCAATTACAACCAAATTTTTCGCAACACATCGTAAACATTCAAGATGGGTCGCAACGATTCAGAAAGGCCAATTTCCAAACCTAAGAAGGAGAAGAAAGAGAAAGGACCTAAACGCGAGCGCAAACCAAGACTTCCCAAAGACAAAGATCCTCATCGTACGGACAAACCTGCCGTACCTCTTATGAACAGATCAGTACATGCGAAATGGGGCGCTCTTTTCAGGAAACACTTGGGAGTTTTGGAGTCGCATTGCAAAGCTTTGGATAGGGTCCAGCAAGCTATGAAGGCGGAGCTGGCTACTTTGGACGAGGAGGAGAAGAAGGAATGGGAATTGAATGAGGATGGGCCTTGGAGAATACTTTGCGGATTGCTGGATAGATCGAGAGAAACACTTACTAGTGGAAGAAAGATGGCGTACTTCATTGTGAGTTTCAATTGGTTTAGATCCATAGTTTTGTTGCATTTGCTGATAATTCTCATCTATAGTTACCTCCACGTTTGATCAAGGATAGAAGAGGTTTAGGAGTTATTGGCACAACATACGAACCACTAGTACCTCAACTTGCAGCACGCGCAGCCGCTGAAGCCAATGGCAATGCAGACTCAGATGACAGCAGCGACAGCTCAGACTCGGATTCGGATTCGGAAGACGAAACCGAAGATGTTGAGATGGAAGATGCACCTGCCATGGCTACAGAGGAGTCGGATGATTCTGCAAGGGGCGAGAAAGAGGCATCACCAAACCCATACTTTGTAATTGATACGAAACCAACTCCAGTCGTCGTCGAAGAAGCTTCGGCAAAGAAGGATAAAAAGAAGAGAAAGGCCGAGGAAACCGAAAAGAAAGTGAAGAAGTCGAAGAAAGAGAAAAAGAATCAGGCAGAGGCTGCGGTTGAGGCAGAATCTGAATCAAATGCTTTGGCTGAGGATGAAGAAGTCAACTTCAAGGCAATGGAGGCCCAACTTCAAGCAGAGGTTGAAGCTGGGATGAGGGCAAAGGAGGCGCAGGCGCAGAATGACGAGTCAGTTGAGGACGTTCCAGTTGAAGATACGAAGGAGTCGAAGAAAAAGCGAAAGAGGTCGTCCGCAGGTGAACAACCCGAGGGAAAGAAAGTCAAATCCAAAGAAGAGAACACCGAAAAGGAAGATTCATCTGTAAAGAAATCAAAGAAAGATAAGAAGAGGAAGGCGGAGGAAGCTGATGCTGGAGATGAAGAAGTTAGTGGGAAAAAGCATAGGAAACACAAAAAGGGCGAGTAATTGGGATATGGGAGTTGTTGCGTTGGGTCAAGATACCAAAAAATTCAATGTAAGAGGCTTACAATCTGCGAGCATATATAGTGCTTTACGAAATGGATCGCAGTGTTGAACATTTTCTTCATAGCAAGTGGCGCACGGCAACTAAAATAGTCTACCCCCCAACATGAGCATGGTTCAATCACTTCCCATTTCCAAAATTCCTCGCGGTATAGAATACGTGCATACTTCTTTCTATTTTCACAACTTCTAATCGATCGATGTAGCTGCGGCCTCTATAATAACTGTCTAGAATGGGCCACGTTCTTACTTATTACTACTCGAGGTCACTTAAATGTCATATCACATCATTCTCGCCATGTGCTTTGTGTGAATGGACAAAGGAAGAAGCTTGACCACAAACTAACGATTAATTAAGCATACTCTACATATGAATCGAGTATGAAGTGTGGCACAGATCCATTTGAAATGGCGCATGAGATTGGTTGATACAGCCAATGAAGAAAGTTTCTTCTGGTTTCACCACGACTCTTTGACCATTCCGGCCGGGAACCCCCGGAGTAAGTGGCACTCACATCACTTAGTCCGGGGATGAGAGAGTTGTCCAAGATGTTTGAGAAAGCATTTTAGTCTGGTGGATATGCCTGTAGCGATCTTTTCACATTTCCATGTTTCTTAGAACTACTCGTACTTCTGGAAAGTTTCTTATTCGCTTGCTTTTCTCTGTCCATTTCTTTCCATTTCTTTTGTCGTCTTTTGCCTTTTTATACTAGGCATTTGTCGCTCACTCACCGTTTTTCTTTCACATAACTTTTGATAAGTTATAATACCTTCGTTCAACTCGTCACATGAAGTGGGAGAGACTGCTGGCTGTCGTCTCCGCTGATGAAGTGAGTGTGGAGTCGGCTCTTTCTTTTTTTTCTATATATACTTTTTAATTGATTATTGATTGATATGGTGGTGGGAGATAAACGACAGATGGGAAGTCTAAGGAAGAGAGCGAAGGGACAGAGTGGGACTGGGGTTTTGGTGGTGGAAGGTGCTTGGGGTGGTCTCGACATGACTACTCTTGGGAAAACGAACAAAAGGGCGGTGGTTATTCAAAGGAGGGTGGAGGGATTCGAAAGTGAACGGAGAGGTGGTAATACTGTTAAAGACTCGCCGGCTCCACAAGTACCTAAAGGTAGTCAGAAAGATGATGGCTCTTCAGAAAAAGATCCTCCTCCGGATCGTCCACCACCTTCTGCTCCGCCTCCTCCACCACCACAAGGAGGACCTCCTCCCCCTCCTGCTCCTATGGATCCCAACCCCAATCCAAAGCCTAAAGCCTCATCAACTCTGACAGTAAGTTAAATCCCTACTTCAATATGTGGCGATATCATCATACTTACAAAACTGATAGTTCACGAGACTCTCAACACGGCCCGCAGCATTGACCACCATAACAGCATCAATAATATCGCCCACAACAACATCATCGATAGTAATGCCCACAATAACAGCATCGATAATATCGCCACTAAACACAACAATCCCCTTAACAACCCGCCTCTCCTCTAGCTCATCAACATTCACAGCCGTCCCATCATTTAGCTCCATCCCCATTCCGGTCCCTATATCGAGCTCCATATTCCAACAAACCATCATCACCATCTCCCCTCCAACCTCCATCTCCGTCTCTTTCTCCGTCCCAACCTCAAGCTCAATTTCTACCTCTAGCTCTACCTCTAGCTCTACCTCGACATCGATCTCAACCTCGAGCTTAACCTCAGTCCCCAATTTCACCTTCACCACGACCACCCTCCCTGGACCAATCACCCAAACAACCACTACACAAACAATTAATACCCCCAGCATCTCACCCTCAACCTCCACCTCCTCAACTCTCAATTCCCAAGGTCTCGCTTCTCCACAACCCATCCGCGCCCAATCCAAAATCCACATCAATGCCACCATGGCCGGTATCATCGCCGGCGTCATCGTAGCGTCTCTCCTAATCCTCGGCATCATAGGATTCATCCTCCGCCGAGCCTTCCGTCGCCAACGACAAAAGAAATCCCAATCCTCCGAACCCAATACCCAAACCCGACCACGATCGCGATCCATGACCAAATCCATGTTACCATGGTTGATCGACCCAGCTGAACCGGCTTCCAAGCCCAAAGAAAATGAGAAGAAGTCCGGTAACAATCATAAAAGTCTTCATCACAATACTCATACACATACCCATGAAGACCAAGTGGGAAATGGAAATTCACTTCAAGTTCCGGTCCTAAATCTAAGACCCGAATCCTCCAGTACGATAAGTTCGGGATTCGGAGACGGTCTATCTGAGATTCCTGGTGTGCGTCAAACCCGGTATTCAGAGCGATCTAGTGGGTCTGGAAAGAGTGGTGAGATACAAGTTGGGATGGGTACTGGAGGACAAGGAGAAGGAGGTAGAGTGGAAAGCCCGAATCCATTTTCGGATTTGAATGTGATTGGACGAGCAGTGGGTGGAAATACAGTCAAAGAACAAATACAGAATCCCTTTATGGATCAAACATTTATAGATCAGAGATCAAAAGAAGAAATGCAAAACCCGTTTTTGGATCCGAACTTTTCGTTTGGGTTTGGGGTTAAGGATGAGGAGGAACAGAGACCAATTAGTAGGACGGAAACTATGAGGGCGGCGGCGGGGACGTTGCCGGTGGGATTTGATGTTGTGGATGAGAATGGTAACAGGCAGGAGAGGTTTGTGCATGCGGGGGTGGAGGAGATGGAGGAGGAGAATGAGGGGGAAAGTGTAAATTCGAATGCGGGGAAGAGTGTTAGGGGGTCGGTGGATTTGAGTTTGGTGAAAGGAGAAGTTGGGGAGAAGAGAGAAATGGGTGGGGAGTGGGAGGATCCGTTTACGGTGGGGAAGAGAGGGACGAAGTTCTTTATGAAGAGTAGTGAGGAGGAGAGGAGGGAGGGCAAATGGAGGAATGCGGCGAGTTGGGTTAAGGGGCAGGTGGATAGGGTGAGGGAGAAGGGGGAGGATAAGTGAGTTGGTGAGGGGGGTAATTGTATTATAGGTTGTTGTTGGTGGGGGAGTGTGTAAGATGAGATGAGATGGGCTTGAATGAAGCAATGTCGTATGCTATGTACTGGTATTGAGGATGATGAGTGGAGGAGGAGGGTGGGGGCGAGAAACGATGATAAGGAGGGACATCGACCCAAGAACGAATAAATCAATTAACAGGAGGAAGATGAACGAACGACAAACAAACAAAGATTGGGTCAAATGTTTATACTTTAAATTTAAATCAATAATCGTACAATACATTTGATAAAAACCCAACTTGAGATCATTCTTTCTTTATCATTATTCTGATTCTTATTCTCATTCTATTCCTTCCTTCTTTCTCACTTCCTCTCAATCTTCTTCTTCAAAAGTGACATTCAAAATCATATACTCACAGGTTCCACACACATTAAACCAAACAGCCCATTTCAAACGATATACCGTATATTACCTACGGTGCAAAGTACTTCCGTAACTACAACACAGCACCGTTTCAAAACCGGCACAGTAAAAATAATTTTACGAAATCAATGATCCTTGGGTGTCTGTAGATCTCCGGAGACGAAATCCCGGTCTGAGTTTATGAGACGAGTGGACGAGTGTCAATTTTCAAGCAAGGTTTATTTGAAAACCTGTTTGACACGGTACTTACTGTAAGAGTACGTATGGTAAGTAAGAGTACGTGTTGTTAGAGTTTGTGAATGAGTGTTTATGAGTGAGTGAGTAGGCTGTGTTAACTTTAATCCGTAGAGTACAGTAATCTTAGAAACCAAGCACAAATGTGGCTCAAATACTCACTTTAGTATAAGGAATCAGGCTGCTTTTGGTGGTTGTTGAATTGACGGTTATTTTCCCACATATAGAGCGTGCTTAAGCTTGGGTGGTGGAAAACGGGTATCGGAATTGGGAAATGATGGCATGTGGTACGTGGTATGCGTGAGATGGGGAAATGGATATAGATGGGATGAAGAGATACAGCGGGCTGGATTCGTGCGTGGTGTTTTGGTCTAAACGGTTACACGGGATACACGGCTTCTGGATTTGATGGGTTTCGATTTTGGGGGGTAGGGATATGTTTTTCTTGGCACGCTATTGTTGGATTGAAGTATCGACCTGGTTGATACATTAGTATATACTATAATCATTAACTCACTGCCCACCTGTATTTATTATATAGCCCAACGCCAACTGATACTCACACATACAAATATCATACAAAGCCGCTCTTTCATAGCAATAGCAATAGCAATAATAAT
>JWJB01010025.1:0-32864 GCA_000812895.1 Rutstroemia sydowiana | reverse complement strand
GGGGGGGTGTATCTGGCGTAGTACGGGTTGGATATAAACATAGAAAAAGCGTTTAATGAAATGAATATAAATATTATGATATCGAGATCCAGGATCCTTGCCGCATGGTTTCAACAATTGGGATTGTGCGTTTTCCTTGAACCTTGAACTTAAATGTCCCAGAATCCAGGATATTTCTGTGCTTTCAAATGGCTTTATCTGGTTACGTACTAATAGGCCATTGTGTAAGATGAAATGAGTAGTACAGTGTTTAGTTTGATAGTGATTCAACCCCTCCTCTTCCCTCCCTAGTAGAGAGATAGGTAGCTGCTCGAGGAACTAGAAGCACAGATTAATATTGTCAACTTTATAAAAGAAAGGCTTATATATATTATTTTAATTTTATCATTATGAAATGTCAAAAGTAATAAATAACAGGCAATAAATTGAAATCATGGATATGTAAATACCTAAATGGGCGATTTAGTTCTCGATGAGAGCAGCCTGCCCCTCTTACCGAATTCCATCAAGTGGGGCTGGTGGTGGGGGCTAAATCCATGTATGTGTATGTAAGCAAGCGTTCTTTCTAATTTTTAGTCCTAGATCAGTCTAGGACTTGTGTTGAAGGTACACAATTTTAGATCAGGATCAATCAAATAAACTGTATAAATCTACCACGGCGAAATCGACTTGATTTTGTGGTAGTTCAACAATCAAAATTTCATAATTTTCTTTTGAGGGAAAGCAAGGATACTGAAGATAATGTCAACAAACAATAAAAGAAAAGGAGGGGAGGGTGAACGTGAAGGTGGTGGCGGTAAAGATGATAACAGAGGTGCGAAAAGAGCTAAGGTATGTTGGTTGCATCATTGTTATTCTGGGCATGCTTGATTTTGTTATTGTCTAAGTTCACTTGGGCCGAGAGGTATTGAGTGGGAAGAGTTGGGTGACCCTTAGTGGGGAATCACTGGGAATAGACAACGCTTGACTTGGCCCAGTTGCAAGTCAAAGTTCGAAGATAGCGAAACTCGAGCTCTCTTAAATCGTGCTTCCTGGATAAGAAGCGGACTCGATATTGTGTCTCGGATTAGAGCAATGGTGTGTCTTGTGTCTTGTCAGTCTGAAAAATTTGATTGCCATTTTTTCTCCCAACCCAGTGGATCATTGATTTGAGGCCTTTTCACATCGCCAGGTTAATAAACCACCGCATATCTATCTATGAGCATTACCTTGCATGCTTATGATAATATCTAATTGAGTATGTAGGGTGGTACCAATGGGAAATGGCAAACTCCAAATCAACAAACGAAAATGGCTTCGTTGACTCCTAGAGGCGGAAGAATAGCACCTGGTGACCAGGGAATATTTGCAACTTGTATAAAAGGCAAGGAAGGCAAGGCGACGGAAGAATTGAGAAGTTTGTTAGAGGAGGTCAGTTGCTGTTCTTTCAGCCCTCTGAACAAAGGACTTATCCTAAATTGAATGTTTTGTAGTGCGCCGAGAAATTCTATGGTATCTCGGTGAAGCCGAAAGATGGGGATGCCGAATCTGCTGATGACATCGAAGCCTCAATTCGCCAAGAAATTTCGGCACAGAACAATGAGAAGTTATTCACTCCTGTATACCTTGACATACAGTGCGTTTTGTTTTTCAAAACTCGACCACCAATTGATCCAGCAGAATTTGTTCACAGAATATGTGAAGAAGCAGAATCCAAGGGTGGGATAAGAAAATTAAGATTTGTTAATCGACTTACTCCTATGTCGCTCATCGGTAAGGCAACAGAGAAGGGCCTTGAAGAAATTGGGCAAGATGTACTCGGAAAACATTTTCAGCTTGCTGGGCAATCCAGTGATCTGGACGAGGCTCCTCATGCACCTTCGGTACGTTTTTCTTCTTTGTGTCTAGCGCCTGGCCACAACATACAAATTGCCGTTGCCAGAATCAATCATTCATACTTGCGACAAGCTTTATTGATTATGTTCCAGTATGCAATCCGGCCTACAATACGGAACCACAGTACACTTAAAAGGGACACAGTGATCAAACAAATCGCATCCCTCGTGGGAGAAAATCACAAAGTAAATCTCACTAAGCCGGATAAAGTGATAATTGTCGAAATATACCAGGTATAGCTGCCATATTCATAAGATTGCATGCGGCTGTGAACCTGACTAACTGATGTTGGCTAGACAATCTGCGGCATAAGTGTTGTTGGCAACGACTGGGAGAAGCTCAAGCGATACAATCTTTACGAACTCAACTCCGCTTCAACGCAGTCGAAACCCGACGCACTAACAGATGACAGCTCGAAGGCTACTCCCGATAGCGTAACAACAGACGAAGCTCGGGCGCCACATCCAGACCCGATCGACAGTTAGTTATTGAGATGACTAGCATCATCGTAGCATTGCCCCCAACTCCTCGCTAGAGAATTGACGATATTCTTCAAAATATTATGACGTGGATACCGACTTTGGAATTCGAGAATCTGGAATCAGTCAAGCAGTTGTGCTTAGATCAGCTTACTCCAACCCTCTGATGTTACTCCATATGCCAGTGTACCATTTCCTTGGTGGGATTCACCTCGGCAATGTAAACAGTTACGACTTTACTGATTGAACTTCAGATTTGAAGAGATACAAGTTTGACCGCTACATTACTATATATTCTATCTTCCAAGGATCAGTCAATGATGCATATACATACCAAAGCACCAAACAGTAAGAAAACGTGGGGGTGGGCTCTGGGGTGTGGAGTGTGGAGTTTGGAGTAATCCATATTCTTAACAAACAAGGCTATACAACGGCTAGTAACTGTATATATAAGATTCTAATAAGGCTTTTAAAAGTTGCAAATGTGGTACTCGATGGATTCTTTACCTGCGGTGCTTCCCGTTGAGGCAGCGGCTGCATGTTACCGCTTACAGAACTAAAGCTATTTTACTGCTTCGCATAAATGACGACCACCCCTCGACGTTTAATAGAACATGAAAAATATCCATCCATATATCTGGGGATTGCTATTTACCCCATCAATCATGCAGAGCCAAAGTAGGTACTTGCGGTAACATTCCCTATAAAAGTAAAGTCACTCGGCATGTAAACCGATATACCCGTTATGCAAATTCGCTACAAAGGGCGCCCAATCGGGTGGGATTGACCCTCGGGATCCTTGTGCGTGTGCAATATAGCTAACCGAATCGGTACAAAATTAACGAGACTGAAGTCGGATATCTGAAGTCTAGACAAGGTTCGGGTTTGGGGATTTCTTGATTACTACGACGAATTGGACTTAATTATCTTGTAGCCTGTGCCTGGTAGGTACAAAGGATTTTTTTACATAAATTTATGTTCGTGTTGAATACAAGATTTATATCTGATGAATATAAGCAATTCAAGCCATTAGCAGAGTTTCAGGACAACTCAGATACTGTAGATGAGATTTTTGGGGAATATACATAGAGAAGTTCTAGATCGTAGTTGTATTGTATCACTAAACTCATATATGTCGATTCGGGTTGGGATAGGTCACGGAAGAACTGTCTAGTGTACCTAGAACATTTAAGGACTGTTTCGGAGATAAATCTTATGAAGAACTAGATACCACATACGTTCTTTTCTGGATGTGCGCATATCCTCTGGGCCAATCTAATTGACGACAGACTCTAAGAACTCAAAGTCTCTCTCGATCAGTAATATACATAGGTACTCTCGAGGGTGACAAAATAGATGGCACACATAAATTGAAACCCCACTTAAAAATAGGCGGGATTGAAGATATACTTTTTAATTTATCTGTACTCAACAAATATTGAACGTATAAAATTGTATTTGCGTAGTGATCTGTTAAACTTATCTTCAGCATTCTAACAATACTTTTTTTGTATTTCTATCTTTATTATAACCAAAGTTATATAAGTTTGAAGTTAATGAAATAATCACTTTTTACTCTAAATTGAAACTATAACCATAAATATATACCTACTTTAAAAGATTATAACTTTTAAACAAAAAATGATTAATAGATAAAAATAGTATCATTGAAAAGCCAATTCAATTATGTTTACTTTCTGTATAGAAGAAGAGTTGTAATCTTTAATATTGCAGCTGCTACCAGGTCTTGAAAAGTATATCCTCAAATCGCTTAATATATTTATGGTTTATGTGTGCCACTTATTTTGTCACCAGCGAGGTACTGTAATGTAGGAACTAGGCTTCAGCACGGAAAGATTACTCCGCGCAAATGGTTCGATAATGATATAATGATTGAGAGGCTGGAACTCACTTGGCATAATGGCTCACCACATCATCGCTTCTCACCGTTGCCGGAAAATGTAACTTGATGGTACTGTAGAGTTATGAACTTCGTTACTACAGTATAAACATGTCAGCGGGGACGTTTGCAAGTACCTAGGTATATCTAATTTACCTGCTACGATGATATGCAGATAAACTACTTAAATAGGTAAATACCTAGGCATACAATACGTACATATATTTATATAAGCCGTTATGTCCGTAAAACAGAGAAATAGAAGAGGAAATCAACGAAGCAACTCCATATCTTGATATTCTAATTATTTTGTAAGAGTTAACATGAGGAATTCCTGCACGTTCGCCTATTGTTGACCAACCATAGAATACATTTTCCATACATATGCACCAGAAACAATGGGTGCAGCTACTGCAGTATTTCCACCCTTGTAGTCCCCATAATAAAATCACGCTAGGTGCATGAGCTATTTCACTCAAGGTTCCCCTTTTTAAAAAAGGTAACCTCATAAAATCCAATCAGAAGCAGTCGGCTCTGCCCGCTACTCCAACTCCATGGGAGAGGATAACACGCAGTCTACTGTACAAGCAACGCACGGCAGAGGACCATCGTTCATGTCCGAATTGCAGATTGAGATTTCCCGCTTGACCAGCTTCGGGGACCACATCATATCAATATGGCCGAGAAAAGTATGAAAGCTTGAAGATCTTATCAATTGTTTTTGTACGACTTGACAACGCTTAGCGGCTTGTAGGTAAGATTTTATATAAGTCATTAGCCTGTTAAAAGAGACCATGCATGGAAGTTGTGACGTACAAGCAAGGCTAAGCTCCCCAGACACCCACGCTATCCAAAACCCCGTCAAGCCCTAACAAACTTACAAGCTACTAATACCGACCTTGGAAACATAATCCCTGAAGGGTGGGCTTCCTAACTTCCAGAACAAGAACCTTCAAAACGCCACGAATTTTGCTATTAGTAAAACTAAACTACTTTTTGACTACGACTCCGTGCCCCAGGAAATTTACTCGGCCATATATCTTTTCGCTTATTACTACTGTATACTCTTATATGAACCTCACGTATCTCTAACTTTGTACGTGCTGCTACTGAAGCACTGCACCCGCGCCAGCCGAGTACAAGCTGTACACGCATATGCACCAAGTCAACCTTTACCATTCAAGGCAGTACGCTTTTCGTACCCCCCGATGTCCTTTTGTATTTCTGCTGGTGCATCGAATTGTAGCATAGTTTATCAGATTTTCGCTTCTGCCACGAAAGAGCACTCGATAAAGATATTATTTGGTAAGCTTGCGTATGTAGGAGGTGGCGGCCTCGCAGGCATCCATCACTGAATTATACTACCCCCACAAGGCATCACAATTCGATAGGTAGAGTGTGGGATATTCTAATATATCTCTATTCTCCACGCGTCAATAAGTGTCAATGCAGAATACTATATCCAAGGCATCAATTTGAATCTAGACGACACTATTAGACGAGCCCGGGGAACATTATATGATCCATATCACTTGTCAGCTTTATACGTCAAACAACTTCCAAAATTTGAGAGCCCGCAAAAGCAGGAAGGACTAATAGGTTCCACTTCTAAATGATCTGTGATAGGTACATATACACCAGGCACCCAGATAGATATCTGAGCCAACCCTACCGCACATCACCTCGTATCTCCCGCTTTAGCAAAACAAATCCATAATTCGCCTGTGCTTTTGAAGAAGCTAAGCATCATTCGTTGTCAGACGGCACACCCCACCCATGGCCAGCTGGGATCATCGCTTGTCTCCACCCATTCTGAAAAAATATTCGTCTGATCTCACCTCCTATCACTGCAGGCTTTACGTATCCGGTCCCGAGCAAGCGAAAAGCAAAGCAATCCCACTTAAAAAAGGAACACAACATTCTTCTTCTCTGCGCCTTATAATATAAAATAGAATACAACTTCCCATTCGGATATGTCATCATCCAGGACGGCCGTTCCTGGTAAAGGCTTCAAGACGTCAACTGCATACTCGGTTCCGGTACGACGTCTTAAGGAAATACTTCGCTATGTAGTCCCTCACCTTACGCTCGGAAGTGTCGAAGAACTACCTTCTACTCAACTACCTAGACTTTATACTATCAACATGTCTGACGATAAGAAGCTGATGTTATCTTATGCTCCTAGTCTAACTGTCCGACTGTTAAGACACGAGACTACACTTCAATATTCCGAGGCCACGCTTGTTCATTTTCTCGAAGAATCGAATCGGAAATACCAAGCCTTGGACCACAGTATGCATAGCGAGGAGGACGAGGGATTCGCGATTCTGAAAAACGTAGTACCGAAATTGTTAAAACATTCATCCGACCCAAGAGAATTATTATACCCATACACGATATTCGAAGAAACGAATGGAAAGACAGTCTCAGAAGTATCCGTATATCTCAGCGAACCAGAACATCACCTCATCGATAAACAAATAGGTTCTTTAACCCGAAGTCTTGCATCCTTAACATCACCCAATAATACATTCGGCACAGCAGCTCGAGTGCTACCGAATCGCTTCAGATCACCATCGACAACCAGTCCCGACGAGAGCTCGCCGACATGGACAGCTGCTTTCAGTACGCTGTTCGAATCTGTCCTTCGAGATGGAGAAGACATGGCGGTGCTTCTGCCGTACGATGTATTGCGATCACATTACCGGCGCTTGTGTTGGAGATTCGATGCCATCCGGCTCCCGAGATTAGTGCTCTTTGACCTAGGACAGAGGAATGTGATGATTGAGAATGGAAGTAAAGGGGAAAGTTCCAATATTCCTACCAAAAGTCTCAAGCTGGTGGGATTGAGAAACTGGAGCCAGGGAATCTTCGGCGATCCCTTATTATCGAGTGTCTTTGAGAAACCTAGTGAAGGTTTTCTCGAGGGATGGAGATCAGGAGGTGGGGATCATGAAATTATCGAGGATACAGCAAATGCAGAAGTACGGCTACTGCTGTATCGGTGCTACAGAGCAGTGGTGGGGATTGTGACGGAACACTACCGGCCACAGTCGGATAGTAGTAGGAGGGAATTGGAAAACCGAAGAAACTTGACCAATACGCTGGCAGAGTTGGAAAAGGTAGATGTTGCGGTCAACGAAGCGCTCAAGAGAGCAAGGAGCCTAAGCCCATCGACAACTGCTGGGACAGAAAGTTCAAAGAGGCAGAAAATCGATGATAATGATGAGAAAATGAAGCTTACTAGCGTTCTTAATTTGTAATTAATGATACCCAAATACTTGAGCAGCAACTATACATAAAAGTTCAATATTCATTCTGCCTTGTTGCCACTTGTTTCCTCATCGTCCTCGTCGCGAGGTAATTTCATGCCTAGCATACCCAGAAGATTTCCGCCCGGTCCGGCCATACCTCCCTGACTCTTGAAACTCTCCAGCAAATTCTTCGCTAAATTATAGTCGATATCCAATTCACCATCGCTCTCATCATCAGTTTCTGACTGGTTTTCTGGGCCAGTAGTCTTGCTATCTATGTTCTTACCCTTGAGCATGGTAGCATTGCTTGGCGTCGGATCCAGATTCAGGGCACCAGCTTCTTTCAACTCTACTTCCATTCTCTTCATTACTTTTTGTATCTCTTCCAGATCATCCTCCTCATCTTCATCTTCTTCATCGCTGTCAACTTCCTCCACTTTGCGAGATTTGACGGGATTCTGCGAAGGTCCAGATTCCTCAATATCTTCTGTTGGCATACCCATCATCTCTCTCATCATCTTGGCGAATTCTACTTCGTCAAAGCTAACATCCCTATCTTCTTCACTATCTCCATCATCATCGTCATCATCGTCATCATCGTCATCATCATAATCCATATCATCTAGTTCGGCACCATCTGCACCCGCATCGTCATCGTTGAGAAATGCTTCAAACCGTTCGACCATTTTCTTTAAATCAGCTTCTGTCTTTGCATCACCAAATCCAGACGGAAGCTCCGGACCAAAAGATCCAGGGAGCTTTGTCGACTTTTTGTCCTTGCTTTTACCGTCCAGTTCTCTTTCAAAATCTTCGAAATTGATATCCAGCCACTTTTCGTCATCTTCCCTCGCTACACCTGCCCACTTCGATATTTCAGTGTTATTGGGGAGAGACGCATCGCCTTCAGCATCTAGATCCTCCAAGAGAATGTTGATCTCCCTGACTGAACGATGGTCGCCATTTTTAGGATCTGTTATAAGCATTTCAAAGCCCGAGGTGACTTTCATTCCCATCTCTAGTTGCGCAAAAGACGTGGAATTTGCGCCATTATCTGGACTTGCAAAAGCGTCCTTCCATGCAACTGGCGCTGAAAATTGCTGCGACTTGAGCTGAGCATAGAGAACTTTAGTGAACCGTACCGACACTGTGACGAGATCTTTTGGAGCAAACACCAGTTTTGATGAACTTGCTTGGAGAGATTTTAACGCTATTGGGTCTCGGAGATAAAACGCTTCAACAGCTGCAGCTATTGAGGTTGGGAGAGTATGTAGAATGTATGCAAGTTTTTTAGGGATTGTAATGCAAGCATGATGAAGTGAAGCTGCTATCTGTGCAGGGTAATTTCGAAGTCGATAGAATGCTTCGGCTTCGATAAGTGGAGAATGCATGAGTATATCCGGAGTTGAAGATATGGTGGTGTGAGCCTCTTCGAGAGTGAGTGAACGAGATACTGGAGCAGTAGGTTTTGTTGAGGTATCAGCGACTGCAATTAAGGGTATAATATGAAGAGCATTATTGTGAATCCATACCTGAGAGCTGTCAGAACTCTAGAGATCATTGTATAGCATCAGAATACCTACCCTATTATCTGCGATTTCAGGATTAAGCCATCTAGGAAGCGCGTTTGCAGCTTCAATCAACAGAAACTCGCCATCAGTATCCACAGCTTTGATCCATAATTTGGGAAATTGTTTGCTTAATTCTTTCAGTATATACACAATGAGCCACTCGTCTTCGACTGAATCTCCATAATTCGTAAGACCGTGAAGGTACATCAATCCTATTAGACCATGAGTGTTTGAGCATACAAAATAACCTGAAAGATTCCTACCCTTTTCGGTCTTAACCTCCAGCTTAAAACCATCGCGCTGCCATATATAATCGTTCAGTAGATCTTTCAAAAGAATTGAAGATGCCTTCCGCACATCTTCTAGCTTGCTAAGTAAATCTTTCTTGGATGCTAGCCCTGAGTCGATCAAGTAAAGCGAATACTCAACACAGTCTTCAGGAAGTCGCTTTGGAAAGCCAGTGAAACCTTCACCAAACCCTTCAAAATCATCTGCGATTCCATCCATATCAGGTACTGTACCTTCGGATTCCCAGGTTGTGGAGTATTTTGGTTGCTTAAAAGTAGTACTTTGGGAATACTCGGCGCAATATTTCAATTTATCCGATACCAGTATATTTAAGCGCGGAGCCGCGGATCTTACAAGGATTTGTTTTTTGTTTACAACGTTTAAACGCTAACCTTAATTGGAAGGAACGTAAACAATGAAGATAATCGCGTACAAATAAATCGTTGCCCAAGTACTCCCCTCCCATACAAGCATTCTAACGCGTCGTCCATATTTACACTTCTAGCTTTTATCTGCTCAGTTGCTACTTCATTAGGATAATATTCTTGTCTTGGAGTTTATGACTATGATAGCACAATTCTCATTTTCATTGTATTAAATAATACCTTTTTACTCTACATTAATTTGAGCCTTGGGCCCAGTCGCAACTTTCAAAAGATGGTACAAGCCGGGATGGCAGGGCTTGATACCCCACGGACGGTCAATGGAGAGGCAACCTATCTCGGTGATGATGCCCTTGACTTCGATATTTCACAAGAAGCGTCCTTCCAGTCGCCTTCGGCTCGCAGAACTTTGTTGTCACAAATGCAAAGTAAAGGACGAGGTGCCAACCTCCGAACCCCAAGAGCTCGAACAGCACTGGGTGATAGGCGGAATCTGCCGGTTGGTGGAGGCGAATTTACTCCCTTGCTCAAGAGTGCCACCAGGAATAGTGCCCGAATGAGTGGGAAAGAGAACGCTGCTACAACCCCAGCGTTTCTGCGAAAAGGTGGATTGGACAAGATTGAAGAAGCATTTAGTCCACTACCTACAGGATCAATGTATGGCGATGACTCGACAAGGACTGGCTCCTACACGGCGGGCACACCAGCGGCGGCACATATCGATAGTAGCATGGCTTCTACACCAGGTATACCACGACGAAACGATGGGCTGGGTGGCTTACAAGACGGCAATCAATTATCACTTCGCGAACAAGAGAAGGTTGTTGGAGAGATTAAAAATGAGAATTTTGGTCTAAAGCTCAAAATCCATTTCCTAGAAGAAGCCTTGAGAAAACAAGGGCCGGGTTATAGCGAAGCCGCCTTGAAGGAAAATACGGAGCTCAAAGTCGACCAATTTACCATGCGAAAAGAACTCCAAACTTTCAAAAAGACATTAACTGCTGCCGAAAAGGATGTTGAGCACTATCGTCAGCAAATGATGGATATGCAAGACAAGTACAAACGAAAACACGCCAATGCAGGCCAGCAAGAAGAATTGAATAACCTGCGTCAAGTTCTAGACGAGAAAGAGGAAGAACTTAAGCGAGTGCGAAGCCAGGAGGACAAGTACGAGGAATTGGAGGACAAGGTTACAGATCTGGAACACGAGTTGAGGGACAAAGATCGGGAGATTGGTAACCGAGATGATGATATCGAAAATTTGAGGGACGACATCGAAAAAAACCGTGAGACCATTTCGGATCTGGAAACAGCATTAAAAAAATCACAACGTCGCGCTGTGGGGTTGGAGGAGAAAGCTCAATCCAGTGAGCAGCTCAAAGAAGCCGAGTCGCTGATCGAAGAATTGGAACTTGAGGTGGAACGTCTTAAGAATGAAGTTGGTGAGACGAGGGGAAACTGCAAGAAAGCCCTTAAAGAAAAAGAACGTGCCCAGGCCAACCTTGAAGAGCTTCAAGAGGAAATGGCTAACAAATCTATCTCAACTAAAGGTTTGAACCGCCAAACTGAAGAGAAAGCTAGTCGACTACAAGGCGATCTGGAAGACCTTCGACACCGACATCAGAAACTAGAGCAGGAGTTATCCGAGAAAACACGAGAGATCAAAAGAATGCAAGACAGGATTGAAAGCCAAAATCAGGACAGCCAGACCAAGGAGCAGAAACTTCAGGACAAACTTGCCATGTTGCAAAATGAGCACGAGAACACTATACGTGAGCGCAACAACCTCGCCAAGAAATTTGAGTCATTGCAGATGGACGACCAAGAGAAAGAAGATGAAAAAGCCCTCCTTCAGAATCGGCATGATGCTTTGACCGCCGAATCCGCCGATTTACGAGCTGAAGTTGCAGATGCCAAAGCTTTTATTGAAGACCTCGAGGACAAATTGGAGCATGAAAAGACGTTGGCTCTTGCTAGCGAACGGGAAGTTCGAGATCAGTACAAGAATGAAATCGATCGCCTCGGTGACGAGGTCGAGGATCTTAAAGCAGAGGTTCAAGATAAAGAACGCCTATATGAGGAAGACGTCGAGAAATGGGAAAGTGAAAAGCGACAATTGGAAAACCAACGAGGCCAAGCCGAGGAACAAATAGCTGGACTGCAACGGACAATTGATCGATTACAGCGAGCAGAAGGGACTTTATCCGGCAAAGAAACAAAACTTCAAGAAGCTATGCGCAGCGAGAAGGAAAGGCATCAAAGTACGGAGGCATTATTGACACGTCAAATCCACGAGCTCAATGATGAAATCCAGTCCCGCCAGACAGCTCTTGAAGACGCAAGGTCCGAACTAGCTATTGCGCGCGAGGAGCTCAGACTCAGCCAACGCGAGCAAAAAGCGTTACTCGAGCAGGTTGAGGGTCTCGAAGACGAGATTCAAATTCTTCAAGAAAACCTGGAAGAAGAAGGCGACCAAGCAAACCAAGCCAAGGATGATGTTGCCGCCGCAAAGCATGAATCAGAAAGTATGCGCGGACAGCTGCGAACATTGAAACAGGAGCTCGCCAAGGCAGAAACCGCATTTGCCAATGCCAGGGCCGAGCTTAAGGAGTTCCACAGCGAGTTTCAAGCAGACCAAGGCTCAAAAGATGGTCTCAATAAGTTATTGAAGGATCATGAGGTTCAGCTATCAAAGGTTCGACAAGACAAGCAAAATTTGCAAGACCAAATGGGAAAAATCAACATCGAATTACACTCCCTTCGATCTTCTAACGCCGAACTCAAAGCTGAGAGGGATGAAATCTCGAGCCAGCTGAGGGCCTTACAACAGCAAGAAGAGGAAACCTTCCGTCTGGACCAAGAGAGGGTCGATCTTCGGACGGCCAGAATGAAACTTGACAATGAGGTGCGTCGACTTCGTGAGGAAAACAAGGTTGCAGTAGAAGAGCAGAAAGTCATAGAAAAGGAGCTTCGACAAGAGATGGAGAGGGCCAGTATGGAAGAGGCACGTCTTACTTCGGAAATCCAAGATCTACAACGTATTATCAGGGGCTCTTCGGAGAAGAGAGATTTGTCTAAAGCTCAGAAAACCATCCGACAATTAGAAGAGCACATACTAGAATTGGAAAATCAACAAGCGTCGGGCGACCCCCATAACGAAACCATCCCCGAGTTGTCTATTCTTCAGCATGATCTCTCTGCGGCCCGCAGGAAAGAGACTGAATACATTCAGCGTGAAGCTTCACATAAGGATAACGTCAAAAGTCTCAAGCGAAAGATTGCTGAATTGGAGCGCATAGCCCACGAAGATCAAATGGCGCGATTTACGACCTTTGACGGACAATCATCAATTCTTGGCTCGGCACAGAAGTCTGAAGTCACCGAACTTAGACGTCAACTGGCAGACGCACATCAATTTTCCAAAGATCTTCGTTCCCGCATGAAAGATGACCTTAGGGAAGCAGCACGCAAACTCAGTTCAGCGAACATCAACGCTCAACATCAGCAGCAAGCTTGGGACTCAGAGAAAGACAACCTTGAGCGCCAAATTGATGAACTCCGTCTCACCAAAGACGAACTGTCGTCAAGAAACGGATCTTTTGAAAAGGCTATCAATAGACTGAGTGATAAGATCGAGCGCCTTCAAAGAGCTCTTATGGCTGAACGTGCGAACGGCGGTGAAAGTCGAACTATCGCCCTGGAACGTCGAGATCTGCATGAAATGCTTCGAGAAACCCAGATCCAGCGCGAATCTCTCGAAGTCCTCATCAAGGAACGCGATAACTCAATAACTAGCATCAGTACCAAAGAAATTGAACTACGTGGTAGACTTCGCCAAATGCGCGACGAATGTAAACTCGAACGCTCGAGAGCACAATCTTCGAAGGAGCAATTAGAGCTTCTTGAAGAGGAATACGTCAAGTCAAAGAGCGAATGGGAGGCAGAAAGACAAAATCTAAGTCGTGGTGTTAGATTCCCTAATGTGTCTATCTCGGTCAACGACGAGACTGAATTACTGGCCTTGAGAAAGGAAAAAGAGTCGATATTGAAGAAACACACCAAAGAATTGAGAGGCCTATGTATGCAAATCGAATATATGAAAGCAAAGTGTAAGAGAGAGGAGACTTTGAGGCAAGATGCTGCATTTGGAAAGAGATTTATGGTTGGGCAGATTGGTCTGTATGACGCTTGGTATGTTCATTCCCTACAAAACCTTTGCGCAAGTGCATTTTCTGTTCATCGGCCATGTAACTAACACCGCTTGTTCTCTCTGTAGTAATAAAGCAGACCTTCGTCTCCTGCGCCAACTTGGTTTGACTTCCGAGAAAGCAAACAAGCTGGATGACGTGCCAAAACCCAAGATCCGCACCGTGGGACTCATGATCATGGCCACAATTCGTATGAGGAAAGGGGCCGAAGAGTGGCGAAAGAGTCTCAAAATTCACGAGAAAATCGTGCAGAAATTGGAGGGTATGAAGAGAGGTGGGACTTCAAAGCCTAGGGATACACCCGTGAAAGAAAAACAAGTGAAAGCGCCAGCCCCAAAACCGGCATCTGTAGGACGAGTAGAGATTAAGAAAAGTAGTCTTAAGAGTTTGGTGAGACAGATTATGAAAGAGTCGAACCAGGACACCACGGAGCAAACAGATCTTACGGAACGGACAGAACGGACAGAGCGCACAGAGCGCACAGGGCCTTCAGCTTCAGAGCGTACGGGACCTTCAGAACGTACGGGGGCTTCAGAACGTACAGGGCATTCAGGACGTAATCTTGCGGAGCATTCGGAACTTACAGGGTATTCTGAGCTTTCAGACTGCACTGGTCCTTCTGAGCGCACAGGCCCAACTAAATCGCGTACCGGGCGTTCATCTGAGCTGTCGGATTGCACAGGTCCCTCAGATCGTTCAGGTCCAATCAAGTCGTTGTAGGATATGGTGTTCGGGTGTTATATGTTTTTGTTGATGATAGGATAGGACAGGGGTGTTTATTATGCATGAATCGGATCTGGGGAACAAAATGGACAAGTATTCCTTCGGCGTTGGTTCATCCTCTATTGTGGGGGATGAGGTTGTATGGATTTCGCAGCATGGAATAATTAGTGTGCAAACTGAACCCAGATTATGTTTTATTAACAGGTCATCAGAAATACAGAATTATCAGATCCAAAAAAGACTTTTGTGGACTTTTATTGTGTTCTAATGTCTATCTATTGTAAAGGTTATGTATGCTTTACCTGTTAAGTGTTGAATATCGTGCATGCTTTTTTTGAAGACTATCTTATCATCTATTTTGCTTCCTCATGAGTTCGTTTTCTACCTGCAGATCGGATAGGAATCCCAATGTTAGCCATCCATTCAATTTCATCATTCGTAATACAACAATCGCTAGCATGCCAAAACAGCAAGCATTCAAACTCAAATTCCATTTTTGCTGGGTAATAAGGGTGATCTAACTCTTGACCAAAAGACTAGCTCCCGTCATCTCCTCGGGTTGTTTTAAGCCCATAGCTTCCAGAATTGTGGGTGCGACATCACCAAGGACTCCTTCATCGCCCTTCTTGAGGGACCAACCCTTGGGCGCGTTGGCCATGATGAAGGGTACCTTGTTAGTGGTGTGAGAGGTTTTAGGCTTGCCATCGGCAAACTTCATTTCTTCAGCGTTACTAGGGATGGGATTAGTACGTGGAATGTAGTGCATTGGGGATGTAGTTGATTGAGATATGAAATTACGTACCCGTGATCGGAGGTGATGAAAAGAACGTATCCTTCTTTCTTGCAAGTCTCATAGATCTCACCAATAGCCTTGTCAGTGGCAGCTACACCGATAAGTGCAGCTTCATAAACACCAGTGTGGCCAACCATATCGGGAGGCGCAAAGTTGTTCATAACGAATTCGAATTTTCCTTCCGAGATACGCTTGCTCATCTGCTTGGCAACACCTGCAGCACTCATTTCTGGGGCTTTATCGTAGGTCGCAACACTCTTGTTAGATGGAACAAGATCTTGCGATTCATCTCTTGTCTCGAGTGGGAACATCTTCTCCACACCTCCATTGAAGAAGAATGTGACGTGGGCGTACTTCTCGGTCTCAGCAACATGGACTTGGTTTACACCTTGCGCGCCAAGCGTCTCGGCGAGGACGTTACCCATATGCTGGGGCTTGAACGCAATCTGGAATGGGTAATCGAGTTTGTATTGAGTCATGGTTGTGAGCGTAATGTCTTTTGGGTATTGGAAATCTGGTGTCGGTGATCGATCAACATCTCCGAGCAATTGAGTGATTTCTCGGACGCGGTCGGATCTGTAGTTGAAGAAGAAGACCTGATCGTTGTCTGAATTCATTAGCGCCATTATAATAATCTGCAGAAACTTGGATCTCTAACCTTGTATACGTGCGTCCTTTCCTCCAAGAACGATTGGCTTCAAGAATTCGTCGTTCTCGCCCTTCTCGTATCTTTCCTTTACGGTCTTGACTGGGTCGCTGCTTTCTTCTCCTTCTCCAGCACACAATGCCTTCAACGCAACCGTGACTCTGTCCCATCGCTTGTCTCGGTCCATAGCGTAGTATCTTCCAACGATTGTTGCGATCTCACCAGTACCAATTTCTTTGATCTTCTCCAACAAGGATTCCAAATAGCCAACACCAGACTTGGGATCAGTATCACGTCCATCACCGAAGAAATGGATGTAGACTTTTGGAATTTCCATTTCCTTGGCAAGTTTCATGAGAGCGTAAAGATGGTCTTGTTTGGCATGCTACGTCTGGAGTCAGCATCGGAGAAGGAATTGGATAGGGAAAACCTACGACACCACCATCGGAGATCAATCCGCACAAATGAAGTCGTCCATTGCCATCTTTGGCAGCTTGAAATGCTTTGGTAACAACCTCATTCTTGTTCAATTCTCCTTTCTTAATTGTTTGGTCAATCCTGACTACATCCTGCCACACAACTCTTCCAGCACCAATGTTCAGATGTCCGACCTCCGAGTTACCCATCAACCCTTCTGGAAGTCCGACTGCCAATGAAGATGCCTCAAGTTCGGTGAAGCCCTCTGCGTTGTTCATGAAGGCATCCATGACCGGTGTTTCCGCGTTGGTAATCGCATCTCCATCTTTAGGAGAATCTTTGCCTGGAATTCCCCATCCATCAATGACAACTACGCCAGATTATCAAAATTAGCCATGAAATCTCTAGATACACAAGAACGTAAAATAAAGCGAGTATGTAGTCTGGCTTCTTCTTCGTAGGAATAGGGGGTAGAGATTTTTCCGATGTCTCCGCGTTGAGTCGGACGGTTGGCATAGGGGATTGAGCCATTGCGAAGAAGAGAGCAACAAGGAGTATGTGCAATCCAGGTTGGTGTACGCGCAAGTGGGTAGATTTGAGGATATGCGGGAAGTTGTGTAAACGTACTCAGGGCAGCTTTGTTCTCGACTTGAACCATTTTCGCGAATACTCGTTTCGTTTCTAATCACGGGCTATTTCAGCTCGAGCACTACTAAAATGAACAAAGATTTACGGGTAAGAAGGACTTGAAGCTTACCAGCAAACGGATCTATTGATTCTTCAAACTTTTGTACAAATATGTAAATAGGTAACGAAGTAAATTGCAATTTAACGTTGTTGCAAGAATTGGGTGACAATAATCGGGTGAGGATGAAGCATAGTTATTATGAGTAGTGGGGGGTTCAATTTATATTTTTTATGAAAGTCTGCTGCCCCTCCAAGCCCGTAAAAACGCCGCGCGCGATAAGAGCAGACTTGGCTTGAGCTTCACTGGTGGGAAGCTATCAACGTCCAATCAATTCTAATTTTGACAACATTACGTGTGTAATCACTTTGTGGTTATAGTCACTTCTAATTACCGTATAAAGGGTTACATATATCGTCCCTTTTACCTCTACCGTACTAAGAATAGTACTGTATGTACTAAGGATACCTTTATATAAAGGCTTCTTTCTCCTAGCTAGCTACCTTTCTAGATCATCAACAACAACATTACGTATATGCATCTCCATTGTTGGATTCAATTAATCTAATCGCTTCAGTATTACCTTTTGAACTCCAGAAATCTGAAAGTACCTGCTAGCGATATACCTGCTGGCGATACAATACTACGAAATTAAGCACTCAACATGACAACCAACCTCTCTCAATCAGTGTCCACTCAATCGCAATCTGTATCGATGAATCTCCCGGAAGGTCTCACCGCAGATTCTATTGACACCATCCCAATTCTTTGCGAAACTCTTTCACGACTTCAGAATTTCTCCCCAAATAATCCTTCTGCCGCTTCTCCGTCTGGCGCAACTCCTTCCTTCAATGCTGCGAATATTACCGGGCCATTAAATATCAAAGACATATTCGCTGCAACTGACCCCATCAAACACAAACTGCAGAAGGCCAGGTCAAGCGTGAAGGGAATGCCAGATATCCATAGAAGTATTGGAGATCAGGAAGAAGAGATGAGAGAATTAGAGGAAAAGATTCGGCGGCAGAAGGAGGTCCTACGTTCATTGACAAATGTCGGCCTAGAAATGAAGGCGACGAGAGAAGGAAAGGGAACATCACAATAAATCGCATTTTGAAAGATGAGGCTTTAAGGCAATGATTAGCATGGAAATTAAGTTGTTGCTCGGGAAAAGAGACGATCTCTATCGATAAATACTGCTGTGGACCAGAATCATGGAAACCCACACCTTCTGAGGCATGATGGGAGACAGTATCGCCGAGTCATGCGGCTTGACACAGTAATTTGTTGAACAGATGAGATGCTTCATGGTTTAAAGCCTCGGCATGTGGATACATCGCGCAGGAGTGTACGGAACACATGGGATTTGGTACAATAATTCTGGGACCGTGAAAAGATGTTTCCATTACCCCGATATTTATAATACACTAGGCAACCTCACTCCAACCATACCATCGGCCTTTACTCTATGTATAGGGGAAGATAATTGGATCTATTTTCCAGAAATTCCAATTTTCTTGAAGATATCATCGATACCAACACCTGGTTCTCCTGGCACCACAGAAGTCCATATCTCTTCCTGCAGCCTTTGCTCCCCGGGAAGAATACTCCAATTTGGACTATGCTCTGCTTTGAGCCACTTGAAGTCATCAACTTGATCCCATTGGTTCTGACTAGATTGCTCGGGTAAAATCTGAAATCATGTTAGTTGTTGAGGTTGTTGGAGGTGGGTGGTTCGTCAAATACTTACATGCGAACTTGGAATGGGTGCGAATCTGACGTTGTTACAATCCTCAATGATCGGGCGACTAGCGCAATGTAGATAGATATCTACGTTCTTGCATTCATGCATTCTAACCTGTCTCGACGTTACCACAATGATACTATTCACGACATCTGTGATATGAGCCGCTCCAGCAACATTTCCAACCACTATCAAAGAGTGCTTGATATTTTTTAGCGAGAGTCCAGCAAAAGGTGCTCCATTGGCCGTAGGTACTGACATATCAACGATACATCCATTGAGATTTGTCACAGCTCCAGATGCAGTCGCTCGGGAAGCTGAAGATGGTAGGATGATGTGAAGGCCCGAGTGGCCAGTAATGTTAATTGTGCTTGCTTCCGAGAAACTTGGCTTTCGTATTGGACCAGTGGCATTGCTCATCTCCTGATTGTAATTTTTGGAAAACGAAGGTAAATCTCCAACAGTATCTCTAATACTGTCTTCTCCAGGTGGTGTCGTCAAATTGGCAGGTGTGGTAGCCATTGATGACCCCTCCGAGGGTGTGGGCTTGAGATCAACGCCATTCAAACGATTTTGGGCTGCTAATTCAGCTGCATCATTCAATGATACAGCTGAGCTTTTGCCCGTGGTCTTGAAGCGGAATCTAGTTTTTGGTGCAAGCTTAGACCGAGTCTCTTCAAGTTTCTCAGAGAGACCTTTCACCGCCTAGCGATTGTCAGTGTCGTCCCTAATTTAATAGACAATGCTTACCTGGGAGTATGTCCGTTGGTCATATGCTGGAATATAATCTGTAGCATCTGCGACTGATCTTGATATTGCTGCGATGCTAGCAAGGCAGTGATCGATGGCATCTTGTCTCTCGCCACCCATCAAAGAGTAGTCTACAAGCTGGCTTATTCGCTCTTGTATTTCTAAGATGATATCAATACCACAGAAAACTATCAAAGGGGTACATTTATATGACCTACCTGTTACTTCCTCCTGAAAGTATCGATAGAAACGTTCCTTTGCATCAGAAGGAGATGCTGCCGCGTCATATGCTGGCGCAGATGTAAGACTTGTGGACGACATTTCGATATGATCGGGTACAAATGCCTAACAGTTATGAAAAGTAGAACTTCCACTAACGGCACTTTATATAACAATTTTGGCGAAGGTATAAAATATGTTCAACGTGGCAAAGCAAAGAGGAAACAAAGATCGAGTGCAGAAAGATGACTTCAGCGGCTCATGTAGTGTAGATCTAGGTTATGAATTTAATAGGTGAACGATTTATCATGCAAAGGAGGCACAAAATATGTCGAGCATACATGCACACCACTTTTCGCGATCGGCTGATATCCAACTCTGGTGCAGGGAGGGTCTCGCAAGCTCGGTCCAAAGAAATCGAACGATTAATAAAAGATAAGACAAAAGGGCAATGTTAAATGTAGAATACGAAGTTAGAAAACTATAAGAAGAGGATCCCAAATTCTACAGGTGATCAAAATTTACCTAGTAAGTAATACCGTGATGAAGAGGGGCAAAAATAGAAACTGCGATCAACAGAGCGGGGTTTCGTTGCAACCCTCTACGCGTCTCTATCACTTGTTGGTTGACTTTTAGTAATATTGTATGGTAAACTTTACACGTGATAACTATCTATTGGAGTACAGTAGGGAGTAGGATACCTAGGTATATTTGGGACAAGAAGCAGAAAGTTTTATATCCGATAAGTGCAGAGAAGGAATGAAGATAGATTATTTTGACCTTGTCGGTAATTTGAAAGCTTGATAAGTCTGAGAGGTTTTTAACCCCATACTAATATTAGTTCTGGTTCAATTGATATTGCAAATAATGTAAGAGTGCAAACACTCGGACCTACCTACCTAGCTGATATACCTAGCCTAGGTAGAGGTAACTGGGTAGGCAGGTAGTATCTCTGAAAGTTTTAGATCCATGGGTAAACTAGATTGAGCGAGCCCTTTGAGTCGCTCAAAGGGCTCGGGCCCTTGCGAGAACTATATAAGCTGTTCTCGGCCCTTACAGCATTTGCAAGCACAACCGCCTCGTTGCTAAAATGTATGGAATCCGATCAAGTTACTACTGTTGCGCCAGTCCATTTATATACTCGGTGTAGCTTTCAAAGTTTGCAATTCAATAGAATCGATTCGTGACTTCCATAAGATATGTACATTGTCGTCCAGAATCTCATTTCAATATTGATATAAGGCGTCTTCATGCTTTTGCTGGTACATCGATACCATATTTCTCCTTGATTCTCTCCCTTCTCCGCTCGTCATATCCGGGCCCATATATGCCTAAGGAAGTGTTAATATAACCATCCGCATTAAAAGGAGGAAAACTGAAATACCTCTTCCCTCTCCCAATTCAGCCAAGGTCTGCTCAATAGGTATCCGTCTATTCTTTCTCAGATTTTCCTTCCGCTCAAACTCGTCCAATGTGTCATCCTTCTTGTATCCTGCCAATGAGCCACCAGTATAATCAAATGCACTCATCACAACAGCTGTGAGGGCACCAAATCCGAGTACCGCGGGGGTCGTTCCAACTGGATATCGAATCAGCACCTGTAGGGAGTTTCTGTTTGATTAATCACTCACACCGCAATCCCAAGACAGAACCGGCTAAGAACCCGGCGATTGCATCATTGTAGCTGTCGTTTTTCTCTCGTAGATTGGCAGATGCACTTTTTGTGAACCCATACGTTCCTCCCATAGCAGCTATACGGCGTTAGCATATATGCGCCTAATCCTAGAACCAGATATCAACTTACCTAATATGGCAGTTGTACTTCCTGTTTTAGTAATGACTCCCCAAGCCCCAGCATTTGTTTTGGTCATACTATTTTGGACAGAAGAAATCAAGGCACCTGCAGATCCAACAATTAAAGTACCATTAAGGGCTTCCTTTAGTGAATCCTTAGGATGATAGAGTTCATTATTCGGTGCCATATTGGATGGTACAAATCCGAGAAGATTCTCTAGATAAGGTTAGTTGTCGCAAACGTCGTGATGTCGTTGACTGAGAGGTTTTGGGGTTTGATAAGTATCAGAGCCTCTAGCGAAATATGCCGCTAACATTTTGGTATCAATTAAGGTTACGTTTACCGCAGCCGCAGCGACCCGCCCACCAAGGTACATGAATGTAGGTATAGGTTAGCTTTCAAACTCCAAATCGATTATCCTCTCTCTCTCTACTCATTTACTTTGTCATTGTTGCCCTTCATCTTTAGACGATTCACCAAATACATAATTTTACATATCATACAAAATCATAACAATCTGTACAATACAAACAATCATTCTCTTTTACATATCCTAGAGTAACTTTCTGTGTTGCTATTCTATTCATTGTTGGGGTTGGGTAACTTTGTTACCCCAAACTTTGTTAGTTCTACCCCAAATATTTAGGATTCTAGCTACCTTCTCTAACCTCTTCATTGTTTGCCTAGAGCTTTTGATAATTAACAAAAGTTATACAGCACTCTCTAGAGATACACCTAAAATCCTTTTGCATCTTTCAGTATTTCTACAGCAAGACTCATCGAACAAGGTTTTATACTTCGCATTGCCTCCCGTTTCTTCACCATCGCCAGATTATAAGGTTATAAAGGTATCTGGTGTCGCGGGGTATCAGTTGAGCTTCCGAACGGGGTCGGCGACAAGTTAATAATTGCAGCAGCAGAGGGGCCAGCGGAGACGAGGGCAGTTATGTATAACGTAGAGTTAGGCCCTGGCCCAGGTTAGTTTTGTGATATCCTATAAAGAAATGGCGCCGAATGTTTTAACAACTTTGCGCATTCTATGAATTGGGCTAATGTCCTGTGCTCACGTAGGAAAGTCGGCACCTAGATGGATCCATGATCTTCTCGACTACGACCCCAGATATACCACAAAAACAGGCAAGAATGTATTGGTAGATACGGCACCCCAATTTCATGGCTCCGTTCCTCCTCGAAAAGGTCCCAATGATTGTAGGCATGTGTTCTTCAAAAAACACTCGCAATCCGTATGGCCAGAGCCAGGGGAGAAGCCGGACAACAAGACAATCTACAAAATAGCTTCGATCTGTTACACCTGTCGGCACCATTTTTTGATCATCGTAGACTTCCGAGATTGGAATGATGGACAAACTCTGTGCAACCTAAAGGATCCAAAAAACCCTCTTCATCATCTACGACATGTTGACTCAGAAAAGGCGAGAGGGACAAACGACAAGTACAATGCTTTGCTTGAGACGCATCGATTTTCATGCACAGGCGAAAGATGTCCGCTGAAAGTCGAAGTCGAGATATCTCCACCGAGAATCCCCCACGAGATGCTTGTTCTTATAACAAATCGTTCAAAAGTGCTTTCTCGTGGGCAAAGAGTCATTGAAGCTGAACCAGAGCGATTTGTTGATTTCAGACCACTGTTGCCTATCCAAGTTCTGTTCAATCTTCGTACATACCTCCAACATGCCAAGGAAGGCAATGCAAAGCAAAATATCGATGCTAGGAACAAAAGATTCATCCTTGGTTTTGCAAACGATTGTGATGATCTAATCAAATACCTGGATTTTGAACTTTGTGAGGAATCCTCCGAGTCTGAGCCAGGGGTATGTACTCCAGAAATTGCAGGCCATTAATCGAATCTTTTGATTGCCAGTATGACTGACTTTTCTTAGGTACCACCCACATTGTACTGGAAGAGACCCACCATTGATGATCAGAATCGCATCTTCATTGATGATGCCATAGTCGAACTAGACACGCAGATGCGTAAGCGGTCAGAAGAGGAGTTAAAGGAAGCCAAATGGACAGGCACAATTGCTATGTACAAGTCTGCTGATATTGATGTCCAACGAAGCCTTGGATGTTATGGCTTCCCAACGAAAACTAGGAATACGTTTGATAACCCGGATGCGGTCGAACATCCCCATTACGCAAGCTTGGGGACTATGGATTCATTCGCAGATGAGTTGATATCATGGGCTTATGATCGGCAATGCGAATGTGATCCGAGCAATAAGCCGTATTATCTGGACTGCTTGATCGGCATTGCCAAGGGACGCAAGAGTAGTGATTTGGAAATACAATATACAACAATCATCTCTACTGGTCAGAATACCTTGTCGGAAATCAGAAAAGCTTACGAATTCTTCGGACTTGCGAAAAATCGTACCGAAGGAGATAACCACATCATCGGTGTCTACAAATCTAGAATAGAATCGGCTCCTCGTCAAAAGGACGAGGCGCGGGAATGCCTGCTGGTCATAGGCAAGGACAGGGAGAGCAAGGCCATTGAAACTGTAGCTAATGATAGGTCGATGACATATGAGGAAGCGCTCGAGTTTCTAAGCGTAACCTCCGATACTGCGTCAGATAGCATCGAGGCTATGGCTGTTGCCATGGTAAGTCCCCCATCAATTATCAAAGGCGATTTATAAGGAGACCTAACTTTGTTATAGGCTACCGAGGGTGACAAGGCCCAAGTTGGCCGGGCTTTAAGGGCTATCGCCGATCATCGTGGCAATGACTACACCCTTCTACGTGCTGCCTCTAGCATGGAGTCAGGCAACGCGGAATCCAGTCTCGATGTTGCTGAAGCCTATACTCGACTTCAAATCAATGACAGAACAGCGCCAGACGATACTGTATTAGCTTATTATCAAAGTCTATCAAATGGTGCTCCAGCTGGCTCGTCCGAAAGTTATACTGAAGCTTTCAAGGTAATAGCACATGATCGTCAAAGTAGTTATCTGCTGAGAAAGCTTCATGATCCAAATGCCGACGTTCAGGCCGAGAGATCATCCGCTAGTCAGCCTGTCGGACTTGATAATATCGGCAATACATGCTACTTGAACAGCCTGCTTCAGTATTATTACACCGTAAAATCTGTCAGAGATGTAGTCATGAATTTCGAAAACAATCGTATGTCACTAAGCGAGGAGGATGTGAAGAAGAAGCGTGTCGGGGGTCGAGCTGTAGGTAAGGGAGAGATCATCAAAGCCCAGAAATGTGAGTACACTGTGGTCCATTGTTTTGAACCGAGCTGAAGATTCTTAGTTGTTGCCGAATTACATGGTCTATTTGAAAACCTCAAAACAGCATCAACGAGGTCGATTAAACCGACCAGAGAGTTGGCCGAGTTGACCATTTTCAGTTCAGCAGCAGAGGCAAATTTTCGTCGAGCTTCGATAAGTAGTCCTAATGTCCCAAATGTCGTCAACATATCACACTACCCAGTATATGGCCCGCAAGGTCCTCCCACCTCTAGTTTACCGTATTTCCCTCCGCCTCCAACTTCAGCAGATGATGACATTGAGATGGTAGATAGACCGAGTGAGAAAGATTTAGACAATGGCGATAACAGCAGTGAAGGAACCCTGGTGGATCTTGACTTGCCTCCTTATTCCGATGCTGTTGCCAAGACTAGTGCAGCAATAGAAAAGGTAAAGGACCCAAGTGTAGAAGATATCAGTGGTACCTTCGACGATGCTGTAATGGTCAATGGCGATACAGTGTCTCCAACGTCAGATGTCATTCCCGCGGCTCCGGATAAGCCGCCTCCAATTCCCCCACGAAACAAAGCGGGTCTTTCTATACAAACCAATGAACACAAAGACATAATCACCGACGATGATCTATGGAAGTTTGGATCTCAGCAAGATGTTACGGAAGTCATTGGAAACGTGATGTTTCGATTACAATGTGCGATCAAGCCTACAAGCATCGACCCTGTTTCCGGTGAGCAAATCGACAATGTCAGGGATACGTTCTACGGTGCAAACGCCTCATACATTCGGAAGTCTCAGAAGCTGGAGCGCAAGATTGAGCCATGGGCAAATCTCATCGTTTTTCCAGACGAAAATAAATCTAGAGATATATATGAAGCACTGGATGTTGTTTTTGACGAACAACAAGTATCTGTTGATGGGTCTGATCAACCACAATATGCATCTATCACCAAGCTACCTCCAATCTTGCAAATCCAAATCCAACGCACACGCTACGATAATATCAAGCACACAGCATACAAGAACAGGAACGCGGTAGTTTTTCCGGAGACCATCTACCTAGACAGATATATGGATTCGGAAGACTCGGAATCTCCGCTGATGCGTCGTCGTCAAGAAGCCTGGAAGTGGAAAGCCCAAATACATACACTGGAAGAAAGACTACGAGCACTTGGTGAAGAGAAAAATGAGGTAGAGGAACTATCGGTAACAGAGGCTTTGACTGTGGCCGGAACAATCGCAAAGGGACTGCAGGAGATTGAGGGTTTTGAGGTCGACCCAGCTCTCCCCGGCATGATCGAAGATCGTCTAAACCAAATAAAGAGAGAAATCGCACAAAACACAGCAAAGATCATGTCTCTTAAACAGCAACACAATGATCAGTTTACCAATATGACAAAGTATGAATACAAGCTCCAAACTGTATTTATTCACCGTGGAGAAGCTGGAGGTGGTCATTACTGGATATACATCTATGATTTCGAGAATGATATCTGGAGAGAGTACAACGATGAGTACGTGACGGAGGTCAAAGACCGTAGGAGGATATTTGAGCATGCTGCCGGGGCCGCGGGCGGAACACCATATTATCTGGGCTATGTAAGGAGTTCGGATCTGAAGGATCTGGTTAGTGCAGTGCATAGGGAGGTGAAAGATGTTCCAATGCCGGATACGACGATAACAAACTCCAATTCCTGGTTTGGACACGAGGATGCTGGCGTGACAATGGATGAGGATAGTGTGAGACATGTTGAACATGCTGATCCAGTTGCTATTTTGCCCAAGACCAATTGGGAGGACAGGTCAGGAGCAGCAGCGTTGCAAGCTGATAGATATGCTAAGGAATGGTAATGGGCGGTTTGGATGATTGGGACTTGATTGGTGTTGATTTGATATCCCTTAAACTTATTGGGTTGATTTTTGTTGCTTTGTTCTGAGCAACCTATGACGAGACGATATAAGACGATATACGGGTAGCACGAAAAATTCATGACATAACGACCAAATAACAAACGTTGGTTGGGACGGATGGTATGCAAATAAAATTGTTGGCGAGTGCCTCGAGTACTTACAAACGAGCATTCGGACCCGGTTTGCTTAGCGTAGATACATAGTAGCTGTGTATAGACGAATGGAATGAAGATGCCATTTTTGACCACTGTCAGTTGTGGTTAAATATATGTTGAGATTTGCAGTTCCCCGGCTCCTGAGGTTGAACATGTCCGCGATAGGAAAAATATTGAATCCACAATGTTAGACATTTGAACGATACATTTGGGATTACTTATGATCTTAAGTTCTCGCGAGAATGCATATTTAATCAAGGCTAAGGTTCTAATGTTGACCTGTGCTGCGAATAGATATATGGTTGGATTTCCCGCCTCAAGTCGGCTACTGGGTCATACGTGGATAGGACACTCTGATGAATATATTGTATAATGACTATACTTTACTGTAGTATAGTATAGTATTCAACAGCTCCTTAAACGAAGAGAGAGCTTTCATTAGGGAACTTGACAACATTAGTAACCTCGTTGAATCGCTTTGAGGGGTTTTAAGAAGGAAACCGGTAATATACTTGCTCGATACATAGGGGTAAGATACGACGAAGTAACTAGCCTTTAGAGGAGAAGTAAATATTACATATATATAGATTAAGATCTGGATGGGTTTCTGTTCAGGCTGGGAAGTTCTTATGTTTTGAATACTTCTGGATAGAGAGGATATTAATATAGAGCCTGGGTTTTACCCGTCATTATCCAACGTGTTACTTAGTTTAAAGTCTCATCTCACCTCTCCTCTCCTCGAGCTAGAATAGAAAAAAATAAAATCAAACTTCCAATTAGACTCAACACTGCACCAACCCCTAAATCTCCTACCTGTATCCTAAAAATAATACTTTCAAGTTCTCGAAGAGCACTCTTTCTTTCTTTCTTTCTCAAGTGAGCCCACCGGGCCACCGGGAAATCAAATCAAATCGAATCGTATCGAATACTGTAAACTCAAACTTGAACCTCCATCTATCTAATCAAGTCAATCCATCGATGTAATTTCTTTTATAAGAAGATTAGATTGGATGTACTTCACAACACTCACTATCCATAATCTCAATTCTGAATCTCATTTTTATTGTTTAATACCTACCTACCTACCTACCTACCTACCTACATATACATTAATCCATGTATCTTTTAACCCACCCATCACATCACATCACATCACATCCAATGACCCATCCACCCCCCTTACTATAAATTCCCCATTCCAATTTCCAATTTCCCCCAAGAACATACAATCGACCAATCGACCATTCCAACATCACTCTCAACACGGAAAGTAAGTTCACTTTGTGTAAAGTTCATTCTTCAGCACTCACTCCCTCTCTCACTCACTATCTTTGCAAACCCCGCCCGCACTTACTTAAATATCATCCTAGATATTCAAAAAATGTACAACTCGCTACTTAAACATATGCACAACAGTATAGCCACTATATAGGCAAGAGAAATCTTCAAAAGTCAATTATTATCCACATACCATTATCAAGTCATTATCAAACATATCAAATCATCTTAAATCATATCATATCATTAATCCATTTGATTGATTGATTCTTTCCTACCCTAAAAAACTATCACTATCTTATATTCGAAGTCAAGCTTTGAATTCAAATATCGAATCTGAAATCAATTCATCCTGTCATCCATCCATCCATCCATCCATCCATACATGCATGCAAAAATTGATCAATCCGAACGTCCGGACTGTTCTGTTCTGTTCTCATCTGGAGAATAAGTGCAGCAGTAAACAGCAGCAGCAGAGAGCAAAAAAAAGAGAGAGCCCCAAAAAAGAACGCTTATAAAAACTTCCAAGGGAAAAGACAGATTCTCGGTCTTGAAAAAACTCCATTCGCAACATCGGTAGGTAGGTAGATAGATAGGTAGAGAAAGTAAACCTTTCCCGAGAGGGGCCTGAATGTTCAAATCCAGGATTATTATCTGTGAATCTTTGCCGCCCCGGCACTCCACAGGCCTTTGGTTGTCTCGGCAATCTTCCTCCTCTGCGCCTCAATTTGCGCTTCCGTTTGTCCTTGTCCAGATCCTCGCTCTATGCCCCTCATGAACTGATCTCTTTGCGACTGGTTTATAGTACCGGTGGTACTATATCCAGAATCTATATCCATATCGCCATCACCAGGACCCATTCCCCCGAGCCCGGAATCCTTGCTATTGTGATTCAGAGGTTTAGCTCCGCGTTCTGGGTCCGTAGATTGTACACCATCCATCATTCCCGCTTGGCCTTCTCGGAGTTTGTTGATGGCGCGTACGGTGTCGATGGCGGCGTGCAGGGTTCGGCGTGCATTGAAGTTCTTCTTTACCACAGGTAGTAAATCACTACCTTTGCCGTCTTTGGATACTGATTCACCGGTGACAAAGGGGTGTGATAATGCTTCGTGTGCGGTCATTCGTTGCGTAGGGTCGATTGTAAGGCATTTCTTGATGAATTCACGAGCGCCTCGACTCACGCCCCGCCAGTACTCTATCGGTGTAAAGCTATAGTCTGCGATGAGAATCGCTTGCATCTCTTCCAGATTGGAGTCTCTATCAAATGGAGTGTAGCCGCATAGTAAGAAATAGGTAATAACACCAATCGCCCAGATATCCACTGGTTTTCCATGACCAGTCTTCTTGAAAATTTCGGGTGCCATATAACCAGGTGTGCCGCAAGTGGTGGTTAGGACATGGAATTGCTCTTCGTCCATTATTCTACTCAAGCCGAAATCTGCGATGAGAAGGTCGGCATTGTCTTCTGGGGTTCGGAAGAGTAAATTCTCCGGTTTAAGATCGCGATGTACGATTCCATGATCATGAAGATAAGCTACGGCAGAAAGTGTTGCTCTTATTAGATCTGCGGCGTCAGATTCGAAGTATGAACCTTTCCTGCAGATTCGATCAAATAGCTCCCCGCCGAGCGCAAGGTCGGTAACAAGGTATAAATTATTCAGGGTCTCGAAGTAGTCGACTAGTGTGAGGATATTTTGATGTCCCATAGATACACGTTTGAGTACGGCGATTTCATTACGAACCTGTAAGCAATGATATTAGCTCATGCTTTCAAGAATTACGCAGAAAGGGCGGTTTACCATATGTTCCCTTCCGGCCATCAGCCTCTTGTTGATAACCTTTGCAGCATAATATCTTCCCGTATCAATATGTACACATTCTTTCACGACCGAGTATGACCCTGCGCCCAAGGTTTTCCCAGTCTTATAGTGACATGCTTGGACTTGAGGTTTACCTTGTTGAGGATTCTGGGAACTCATCTTTTCACGAAGATTGAGTAAAATATCATGCGCAACAGATTTGTAGATTAGCTTTGAAGAGATAAATAATGAGACTTCAAATAGAGAGAATTGTATTTAATATTGTAATATTGTAGAGGAAATTTGAGTAGTTATTGGTATTTTAACAAACAAAAGTTTGTATAAAAATTCAAGAAGTCTAGTACTCGTAGTTTGAATGTGGAGGTTAATCAGGTCAGTCAGATATGTTAGGTTAGGTAGTATGTCAGGTATGAATGAGATTGCGGGGCAGAACAAAACATTTAATCATAATTCATTTGATTTGATATCAATTTTTATTTTATCAATGACCAAAGATGGCTTATATATATGGACGAATAAGGAAATTAAATAAAAGAAATGGAAATAATATAGAAAGAATACCATAATAAGGAGTGAATTCTCGCTCTTGGTACCAAGAAGCCTGTGGTGTGATTTAACAAACTAATATTTTTATTGTTTCCTCAAGTAGGTAATTATATTTATTTAAAATATTTACGTAGGTAGTCCTTTCCTGGGTCTACGAGTTTGTAGATACTCGAGTATGTGCAAAATATATGAAGGATTGTAAAGTACCCTTCGTACAATACTACTCTATTCGTATTCCATAGGTAGAAAGAGAAGTCTAGGCTATTTATCTATACAATTAAGTACGGGGTAGCCTGGGAATACCTTGTTCATTTATATGTTTATTCCATCATTTCATTTATTGTATCCCACCAAGTTTATGTTTACGTATGTCTTCGTAATATTCCGCCAATATTAATCTATTTCATTCAGCTGAATATATACGTCGCCTTATATTAGCTGGATGCAGTACAACCTCCAATCTACAAAGTATAGATACTAATTGTTAATGTAGAATAATGGCTGTCTCTCCAAGTTTGACTTAGGAGAACTGATGGTGGTAGAATAAAATATCAATCATTATGTAAATTTTGATAGAAATTCTTATTCTAATTACAGAGTTGGCCCAGCTATCGGTATCAGGTTTTTAGATGCTGGTAATGTATAGTTGACAGTATTTATATTATTGTGGTGATGTAATTAGAATACTATTACTCGGTAATATAAAGTGCACTCTATGATATGCCTTTAATACATTAAAGTGCCTTTAATACATTAAAGTGCCTTTAATACATTTGCCTTTAATACATTAAAGGTATCCTGGGAGGGAAAAAGTTCCAGTACCGTTATGAACCTCTCTTTTGATTGGTTGACCAGGATTCCTGCACGTGCAAAGAAATATAAAAAACATAAATTTTTCTACACTATGCTTTTCTATGTTGGCCAATTAGAATGCGTTTTCATACACGCATTTTAATTGGTTAGCTAGGATTCTTACACAAGAATTTTTCTATACTATGCTTTTCTATATTGACCAATTAGAAAGCGTTTTCATACACACATTCTAATTGGTTAATTGTTCAAATAGGCTATATTTATTTTACTTAATGTCCCTGTCCCCAGGCAATGTCCCCAGGCTATACAATATTCCTGGGCTAATGTCCCCAAGTTATACAGTGTCCCCAGGCTATACAATATTCCCAGGCTAATGTCTCCAAGTTATACAATGTCCCCAGGCTATGTATTAAAGGCCTTTGCGCAGAATGCGCATGTCGCCAAATGAAGATATATATGGATGACAGGTTGGGTGGAACTTTTGAAAGTTGGGTATAGGTAGATATATTTAAGTGGGTGTATTTAGTTATATGGGTATGGGTGATTGAGTAGGAACTTGGTGACTTGTATGTGAGTAGTGAGAGAGAAGTGGGAGAAAGTGGGTATTATGATATTAGACAGTTTACTCGAATAGACCAGTTTAGCTACCAGTACCGATGTACTCGTACAGTAGTAGTCAACCAGGGCCAGGATACAAAAGCTATTTATAAAATTTCCTTCATTATTGCATACAAGTACGAGTACATATCTAGGTTCTCAACACACCACCAACATTGAACAAACAGTACGTCGTCGTCTCATCATCGAATCATCAATAGACTGATTCTAGACTTGATAATGTTTATATAGTCTGCCTCGCTTACTTTGCATGTAGGTACTGGTACAAGTATATGTATGTACTTGTTGTAGCTATGTTTTAACTATTAGCTGATAGATATATTATCATCCGAAGCAAAGTTTACAATAATAAACTCAAATTCGAGATGATAGACGATATACAATTCTTCATTTAGAAAGTTGTAACTATCACTATCACTTATTATAATCAATTCACAATACCTAGTAGGTCTAGGTCTAGTAACACAGTTAGAGCTATACCACTTTATCTGATACACTGTTACATATTGATTCACTTTGATTGATATCCATACTTTAAAGATGCCCTAACCCTATATAATCATAAATCAATTTATGACTGTCGCAAACCTATCTCGGTCCGTAAAAAACTATCTATTTTACAGTTTTAAAGAAGGTTATAACTTATTTTGTTGTTATCTGTGAATCTTTGCCGCCCCGGCACTCCACAGGCCTTTGGTTGTCTCGGCAATCTTCCTCCTCTGCGCCTCAATTTGCGCTTCCGTTTGTCCTTGTCCAGATCCTC